>PISX010007178.1:0-90986 GCA_004024625.1 Mellivora capensis
AAGAAACAAGATGGGATTGGGAGGGAGACAAACCATAAGTGACTCTTAATCTCACAAAACAAACTGAGGGTTGCTGGGGGGAGGGGGTTGGGAAAGGGGGGGTGGGGTAATGGACATTGGGGAGGGTATGTGCTATGGTTAGTGCTGTGAAGTGTGTAAACCTGGCGATTCACAGACATGTACCCCTGGGGATAAAAAATATGTTTATAAAAAATAAAAATTAAAAAAAAAAAAGAAAGGGTTTGAGGGGTGCCTGGGTGGCTCATTCTTACCAGATGCTCAGGTTAAGCATCTGCCTTCGGCTCAGGTCATGATCCTAGAGTCCCGGGATTGAGCCCCACATTGGGCTCTCTGCTCAGTGGAGAGCCTGCTGTTCCACTTCTCCCTCTGACTGCTGCTCTGCCTGCTTGTGCTCTCTCTTTTTGTCAAATAAATAAAATCTTTAAAAAAGGAATGGATTTGAGTGTATAAAATGTTTTTTTTTTTTTAGTATTTATTGTGGTGATCATGTGGCTTAGTGTGTTAATGTGATGAATTAAATTGATTTTTTAAAAGATTTTATTTATTTATGGAAGAGAGAAAGCAAGAGCGAGAGCACAAGCAGGAGGAGCAGCAGAGGGAGGGGGAGAACAGGCTTTCCGCTGAACAAAGAGGCCAACACGGGACTCGATCCCAGGACCCTGAGACCGTGAGCTGAGCCGAAGGCAGGCGCTCAACGGAATCAGCCACCCAGGCGTTCCTAGATTGATTTTTAAAGTTAGGCTAACCTTGCATTCCTGGAATAAACCCTGTTTGATCATGATATATGACTTTTTGTTTTTTTAAGATTTTATTTATTTATCTGAGAGACATCATGTGGGCAGGGGCAGAGAGAGAGGGAGAAACAGACTTCCTGCTGAGTGACAAGCCTGAAGTGGAGCTCCATTCCAGGACACGGAGATCCTGACCCAAGCTGAAGTCAAATGCTTAACTGACTGAGTACCCAGGCGGCTCATGATGTATTATTTTTATATATTGTTGAATTGAATCTGCTAACATTTTGTTAAAGGTGTTTGCATCTGTGCTCATAAAGAACATTAGCCTATAGTTTGGGGTTTTTTGTTTGTTTTTGTTGTTTTTTGTATTGTCTTGTTCTGGATTGGTATGGGGATAATAATGGCTACATAGAATTCATTGGAGAGTGTTCTCTTCTATTTTCTTGAATGAGTTGGCAGTATTTTTACTTAAATGTTTGTGCCTGGAATTTTCTTTGTAGAAAAAATTTTAACTACAAATTCAGTTTCTTTAGTAAGGCTACTCAGGTATCCAGTTCTTGAGTGACCCTTGGTTGGTTGGTCAACCAAATTCAAGGAATTTGTCCACTTCATCTAAGCTATTGGATTCATGGACATAGAGTTGTTCATTATAATCCCTTATCCTTTTTCTTATAGCTTTATGAGGTATAATTTGTATATAATAAAATTCATCTTAAGTGTGAAATAATCTTTAGTAAATTCATAGACTTGTGCATCCATCACCACAGTCCTGTGTTAGATCACCCCCCTAAATTTCCATCATCCCCAAAACTCCTTCAAGCCCATTTGCAGTTAGCCCTTACTCCCATGGCTGCCCCTAGCATCCTTTTTTTTTTTTTTTTTTAAGATTTATTTATTTATTTATTTGACATCACAAGTAGGCAGAGAGGCAGGCAGAGAGAGAGGAGGAAGCAGGCTCCCCGCTGAGCAGAGAGCCTGATGTGGGGCTCAATCCCAGGATCCTGGGATCATGACCTGAGCCGAAGGCAGAGGCTTTAACCTACTGAGCCACCCAGGCGCCCCCCCTAGCATCCTTTTAATGGTCATACAGTCAGTAGTCATGTGCCCTCTCTCTCTGATATTTGTAATTGTTTTTCTCTCATTTTCATTTGACTGGTTTGCCAGAGTTTTGTCAGTTTTATTGATCTTCGTAAAGAACCATCTTTTAAGGTTTTTGTTTTGTTTTTTTTTTAAAGATTTTATTTATTTATTTGGCAGAGAAATAGCACAAGTAAGCAGAGGGGCAGGCAGAGGGAGAGAGAGAAGCAGGCTCTCCACTGAGCAGGGAGCCTGATGCAGGGCTCGATCCCAGGACTCTGGAATCACGACCCGAGCAGAAGGCAGCCACTCAACCAGCTGAGCCAACCAGGGCCCCCATGTTTTAGTTTTATTGATTTTTTTTTTTTTTTACTATTTTTCTATTTTCTGTTTCATTGATTTATGTTCCTATCTTTATAATTTCCTATCTTAAGCTTAATTTGCACTTAATTTGCCCTTTTCTTCTTGTTTCTTAAGGTGGAAATTTAGACCTTCCTACTTTCTTAATAGAAGCGTTTAATAATAAATTGTCCTCTAAATCTTGTTTTAACTACTTCTGGCAAACTGTAGGATTTTTCTGATCCCTATACTCTCTTTTTACTTCTTATCTTGATGCTCTCCTTTCTAAAGTAGTTAGTAATAAAACTCTTAAAGGAACTACCTCTTGCTTTGCAATATCAGGTTAGGGAGGAATCTGGTATGGAAGAAAATAAATGAAGACAGGTTGGAGAGGGACAGATACAAACTAAGGATCTGAGACTGAGTAAGCAAGAACGAACAGTATGTGAGGAGACAGCAGGGTTGTGTAAGTGGCTGAGGGAGCTTTGATGGGGTCACCTCTCAGAGGTCCTGGTAGTTCCTTTTATACAGTTGGCCTCAGTTTTGAAGATTTTTAAGATTGTGGCGACAACCACCGTTGTCCCTCTACTACTGTGGGGCCGTTAAAGAAGAAGGGAGGGAAGGAATTAAAAGGGAGTATGGAAAGGGAGAAAAGAGGTATAGAGGGGAGAACAGAAGCAGTGAGAGAGAAAGGAGAAAAACCTTTATAGAAAGAATGCTAAAAAGCAGGCAGGTATTAAAAAGGACTGAGAAATTTTTAAGTGATCTTTGAAAAGAACTCAGAATAAGAATGAATATGTGTGGGGCACCTGGGTAGCTCAGTTTTTAAGTGTCATCCTTCGGCTTAGGTCATGATCCCAGGACCCTGGGTTTGAGCCCCACATCGGGCTCCCTGCTCAGCAGGAAGCCTGTTTCTCCTTCTTCTGCTCCCCTTGCTTGTGTTCCCTCTCTCAGTATGTTTCTCTCTGTCACATAAATAAAATCTTTAAAAAAAAAAAAAGAATGAATATGTGTACTTTGCCACTTGAACTGTTATTAATAGGTCGACATAGAATGTTAGTTATTTTGAAGTATTTTTTGGCATCATTCGAAATTGACTCTCCCAAATGCGTGGTAAGAAGCTAAAAGGGGGTGCTGTAAACAAAAATTATGTTTTGGGTTGTAATGCAGAAAGTAATATTAAGTGGTCCAGGGAGGCAAGGGACCAACCATTTCAGCTTGCCTGCAAAACTATCCTGGTTTTAGCCCTGAAAGTTCCACATTCCAGGAGGCCTCTCTGTTCCAGGCAAAGCAGGATAGTTATTTGCTCTAGAGACAGAGAAGGATGAAGTGAAGATGGTCAAGGGTAGACCAGAAGTTCAAGAATTAGAGCTGAAGACTTCCAGAATGACCTCCTAAAAGAATGGAATGGGACAGAGTACTCAGAATGTTTTTTTTTTTTTTTAAAGATTTATTTATTTGACAGAGATCACAGGCAGAGAGGCAGGCAGAGAGAGGAAGGGAAGCAGGCTCCCCGCTGAGCAGAGAGCCTGATGCGTGGCTCAATCCCAGGACCCTGAGATCATGACCTGAGCCGAAGGCAGCGGCTTAACCCACTGAGCCACCCAGGCGCCCCTACTCAGAATGTTTTAATGGAGGAAGAAGGGCCTCTGTTGGAGGCTGAGAGAAGAGAAAGAGGAAGGAGACTCTGGGGATATAGGAAATACCATGGGGGGCGCACAGATCAGGAGCAGCGGACATGTCCTCAGGCTGGACAGAGGAGTTGGTGGGAAATGAGGTATCCCAGAGCGTAGCCACGCCAGTGAGCAAGCACTGAACGTGGGGGCTGGGACTGAACTGGAAGATGCACACGTGCATGGGCAGTTCCTTCTGGAGAAGACGTTCCTGCAAGGGGAGATGCCCAGAATGGTGCTATTTGTTAAAGCAAGGCTGTGCCAAGTCTGCACAAGAGCATAGCCTTTGCCTGTGGATCTAGTCCAGCTGTGTAGAGCTTTCTCATTGTACTGTTTCTGTGTCATGGAGTTTTGCTGTGAACTAGAACCACCTGTGTGGGTTCAGGCCAAGAGAAAGGACGTTGGGTAACCCATATAGTTTCTGCGGGAGAGGCTGAGGAGTAGAGGAAAAGCTGGGAACCTGAAGATGAATTTTTTTTTTAAGAAGTATTTTCAGCAATTTTTAAAAGATTTTATTTATTTATTTGACAAAGAGATCACAAGTAGGCAGAGAGAGAGAGGCGGAAGCAGGCCCCCTGCTGAGCAGAGAGCTTGATGCGGGACTCCATCCCAGGACCCTGAGATCATGACCCGAGCCAAAGGCAGAGGCTTAACCCACTGAGCCATGCAGGCGCCCATGAAGATGAATTCTTGACTGAAAAACCATTACCCTCGATGCTCTTCGCCCTGGATCCATAGGGGAGTTGAGGACAGTTTCACCACACGTGGTTTCTTTACTCCCCTCTGAATAACTGTGGCCACCAAAGTCTCTGCCTCTTAAGGAACTCTCCCAAGTGACCCCGTTTTGCAGAATGTTTGAGAGGCATATATGCACCTTATGATTCTAGAAATACTCCATGGTGGTGTGTCGAGGATGGAGTATTCCCTGACGTTACATTCGAGGATTAGGAAGTGAACATATGTGCTTGGTTGTGGACGAGCCTGGTGGAGGGCATCATACATGGTCAGTGAGATCGCATCCATGGAGTGGCTGCCACCGCCCGGCACCTGCACTTCGCTGAAGTGCTCGCTCTCTCCAGTTAGCGGCTTTAAACAGCCAAGGTCCGCTTGATGTCATTTCTAAGAACAGTCTTTGGTCACAGTTTCCCTTCACTGAATGTTGTGGTAGCTGATCTGTGGGAGCTGCTATTTTATGTGTGACTCCCTGTGAGGAAGTCCACAAATGCACGTGGCTAAAATTTTAGGAAGTCAGGGAGAAGAAAGCTGGGCTCCTTGGTTATTGGTAGTTTTGATAAATATTCTTAAGACTGGAAGAGTTGTTAATTGTTTTTGTTTGTTTTTTTAAAAAAAACAACAACATTTATTTGACAGACAGAGATTACAAGTAGGCAAGAGAGGCAGGCAGGGAGAGAGAGGAGGAAGCAGGCAGAGCCCGATGTGGGGCTCGATCCCAGGACCCTGGGATCATGACCTGAGCCGAAAGCAGAGACTTTAACCCACTGAGCCACCCAGGCGCCCCAAGAGTTGTTCATTGTAAAAACAAAAGTCCCATTGTAAAAACATGCCCCTGAGTGCAACTGGAGTTGTGTTTTATTGTTATATTTTGCTTCATTATTCCTCTACACATTGCTCATGATCTTGCCAGGTTAAGTTTAGAATTTTATTAGTTAATAAAAAAATCAAGGAAATAATGTTCAGGTTTTTTTTTTTTTTTTAATTTAAAGATTTTATTTATTTATTTGACAGAGATTACAAGTAGGCAAGAGAGGCAGGCAGAGAGGGAGAGGAGGAAGCAGGCTTTCCACGGAGCAGAGAGCCCGATGTGGGGCTCGATCCCAGGATCCTGGGATCATGACCTGAGCTGAAAGCAGAGGCTTTAACCCACTGAGCCACCTAGGCGCCCCTGTTCAGGTTTTCATACAGGTCACTTGGGGATGAATTTAAATCCATTGTAATTAAAACAGGTTTAATTTATTTCATGTTGTTACTTGAGTGTTTAATGGCTTATCAGTTAAATAACTCATTTGAATGTTATAGATAATAAATGAGCTCCAGAATTGAGACTCATTTCTTCCTTACCTCCTTCTTTCCCTCCTTCCTTCCTTTCTTTCCTTTCTTTTTCTCTACTCTCCCTCCCTCCTTCTCTTCTTTTCTTTTCCCACTATAAGCCAGTTTTAAGGTGGCTTTTTATTTAGTTGCTTTGATTTTATATTTTGGTTAACTTTGAGGATGTTAATCTTGGACCATTGATATTCACTGTTGTTCTATGACTCTTATCACATATATCTGTATGTATATAATGCCGGCTATCCATTTAAACTATTGCCAAGTTTTTCTCTCTTGGGAAAGCAGAGATAAATGTCCCTACACCCAAATCTCTATGGTTACTCTTACTCATGTACTTGAAGGTGAATTTTTGTATGTGAACTTTCTGCGTCAAGGAGCATGGACATTTTAAGTCTTTTGATTCTGGCTTTCAGATCACCTGCCAGAATGGTAAAAGATACCTGGATTGCATTGTGCCCTTTGGAGGCTCATCTGCGCATTTTTCTTGGCATCAGCAGGCCCATGCACAGTAAAATAGGGATAGACTATCTTGCTGGTCACACAGCTGGCAGCTCCAGAGATTCTAGAAAGAATCCCTTCCCCTTGCTGTCAGTCAGGGGTGGCTTTTCTGTCTGTGGTGTTGGCTGTCACACTGACCTTGCTTGTAGGTGGTTCTGTAAACAGCCATGAAATTTTACCTCTTCTACAAGTTCTCTCTTGAATTACACCATATGTAATGTCTTCCTCTTCAACTTTTGAGATTGACAGAGGTGCTTGATTTCATAATAAAGGATCCAGAGTCAGTTTCTGTGAGAAAGTCAAAATTCTGTTTTAATAGGATGCAAGTACAAGCAAGTCTTACTTGTTTCCCTTCACTGTGTTCTGGCCAAGAAGATAAAGTAACTGTAGTATTCTGTAAGTATTTGCAGGATACTTTTAAAATATGAATATTCAGAACATGCAAATATTGACATTTTTATTTTATGTTTTTAAAAAAAATTTTTTTTTAAAGATTTTATTTATTAATTTGACAGAGAGAAATCACAAGCAGGCAGAGAGGCAGGCAGAGAGAGAGAGAGGAGGAAGCAGGCTCCCTGCTGAGCAGAGAGCCCGATGCGGGGCTCGATCCCAGGACCCTGAGATCATGACCTGAGTCGAAGGCAGAGGCTTAACCCACTTAGCCACCCAGGCGCCCTTTAAAAAATTTTTAAATTTTATTTATTTATTTGGAAAAGAGAATGAGAAAGGGACAACACAAGCAGAGAGGTGAAGTGCAGAGGGAGAGGGAGAAGCAGGCTCTCCACTGAGTAGGGAGCCTGATGCTGGGCAGGATTCCAGGAACCTGGATCATGACCTGAGCCAAAGGCAGGCGCTTAACTGACTGAGCCACCCAGACACCCCCAAATCGTGGAGATTTTAGAAGACACTTTCTACTTTATTGCCCTACTTGCCACCTTCAGTAAAATTAGGGTCACAATTTAGTGGCAGATTATGCAGATTATGAAAGTTCTACATTGCTAAAAAATTGAATTAAAAAAATAAGGGATTCTGGCACCTGGGTGGCTCAGTCGTTAAGCATCTGTCTTTGGCTCAGGTCATGATCCCAGAGTCCTGGGATCGAGTCCCACATCGGGCTCCCTGCCTGCAGGAAGCCTGCTTCTCCCTGACCCACTCCCTCTGCTGTATTCCCTCTCTCGCTGTGTCTCTCTCTGTCAAATAAATAAAATAAAATCTTAAAAAAAAAAAAAAAGGGATTCTATGAACATTTTAAAAGTTTTATGTATTTTTAAATTTAAATTCAATTAATTAACATATGATGTGTTATTTGTTTTAGGGGTACAGGTCTGTGATTTGAACCTTTTGACAGTTTATATTAAAAATATTGCACATGTGTACATTTGTACTACTTTACAAGTAGTGCATGCTTATTTTAAAGCACACTTGCCTTGTCTTATTCAGTCTTACAGTATCATTTATGAGAAAGATGATATGTCCTTCTTGATATACGTATCAAGGACAATATTATTTTTGGCCAAATAGAAAAGTTTGAGAAATTAAAAAGAACAAAAAAAATCTGTGCCAAATGCTATTTTCATACACAGGCACTGGAGGGCGCTCTAGCAATGGGAGATGTAAATTGTCTCCTTAAACATGCCTCTTGTAGAAAGAATAGTGGAAAACAACTGTTTTTCTGTCACTTAAAAAAATGTTTTTCTTTTTAATTAAGTCATCTTTATGTCTAACGTGGGGCTCGAACTCACGGCCCTGAGATCAAGAGACACATGCTCTAGTGACTGAGCCAGTGAGGCTCTTTCTGTCACTTTTTAGGACAAATGAAAGACACATATATGGCAGAGGAAATATTTATGTACTGAACTTTTCCCTTGAAAAGTTTATAAGAAACTTAAGAAGTAGGTCTGTGCCCAAGGCCTCCTTATTACTCCTCCCTCTGTTGGCTCCATCCAGCCATATTGCCTCCTTGGCAGGGCTCTGTCTCTGGCCTGGGGCACTCTGCTCCTTCAAGTCTTTCCTCAGATGTCACCCATGGGAGAGGTGTTTCCCCACAGCCCTAGACAACATAGCAACCCCCCCCCCCACCAGCTAGACTCCACAGTCTCTTCTCTCTCATCCTACCCGATGTTTTTTCCATGGCATTCATTTCCACCTGATATATTATATGTTTATCTGTTTATTGTCTGTCTTCACTCCATCATCCCCTGTCCCCCATATATTCATGAGAATAGGCACTTGTTCTGTTTGTCCCATTGCTGTAGACCCTAGTGCTGAAACAGTGCTTGGCACATAGTGCCCAATATAAATTTGCCAAATAAACAGATTTGGGGGCGCCTGGGTGGCTCAGTCGGTTAGGTGTCTGACTCTTGATCTCAGCTCAGGTCTTGACCTCAGGGTCATGTGTTCAAGCCCCATGTGGAGCCTACTTAAAAAAAAAAGAGGATTTTAGTATTGAAGATAGTGCTTCTAGAGATTAGTGCCTTTTTTTTGTTGTTGTAGTAAAATATACATAACAAATTTATGTTAAATTTATCTCATTTTTAAATTTTTATCTTTTTAGAGATGGACGGAGAGAGAGAGGGATATGGGGAGGGATAAAGCAGGCTCCACACCCAGTTTAGAGCACTCCCGATGGGGGCTCAGTCTCACAGCCCTGAACTGAAATCAAGAGTTGGAGTCTTAACCAACTGAGCCACCCAGGTACCCCCATAAATTTATCATTTTAACCATTTTTAAGTATATGGTTCAATGGCACGAAGTACATTCACATTGTTGTACAACCAGCACTACCATCCGTCCCTAGAACTTTGTCATCATCCCAAACTAAAACTCTATACCCACTATGATAACTCTTCATTGTCTTCTGCCCCCAATCCCTATAACCAGTGTTCTGCTTTTCTTTTCTTTTGTATATTTTATTTATTTATTTGAGAGAGAGAAAACGAGCAGGGGAAGGGGCAAGGGGAGAGGGAGAAGCAGACCTTGCACTGAGCAGGGAGCCCAACACAGGGCTTGATCCCAGGACCCTGGGATCACAACCTGAGCTGAAGGCAGATGCTTAACTGACTGAGACACCCAGGTGCTCCTTTTTAAATTTTTTTAAAAATATTTTATTTATGAGAGAGAGCGAATGTAGGGGGAGGGATAGAGGGAGAAGCAGACTCCCGCTGAGCAGGGAGCCTGATTCAGAGCTGGATCCCAGGACTCTGAGATCATGACCTGAACCGAAGGCAGATGCTTAACTGACTGAGCCACCCAGTTGCCCCCAGTGTTCTTTTCTGTCTCTATGAATTTGACTATTCTATACTCTCATATAAATGGAGTCATGCAATATTTGTCTTTTGTGTCTGGCTTATTTCACTTAGCATAATGTCCTCAAGGCTTATCCATGTTGTAGCATGTGTTAGAGATTCCTTTCTTTTAAAGGCTGAATAATATTTCATGTATATACCACATTTTGTTTTCCACTCACCCACCGATGGACATTTGGATTGTTTTCGCCTTTTTGCTATTGCTAGTGCATATTTTATGTAGAGCACAGAAATGTGATGTTTAGGTTTGAGTCTAAAGGTGGATTTCTTCGGGACAGTGATAACATCTTCAAATTATACCAGTGGGTCACAGCTCACCCTTTGCCTTCAGGAAAATACTTTTAGTTCAGATTAAAGTAGAAACTTATTTAAGATCCGAAAGATCAGAATTGTTTTACTATCCCTATTGGTGCTATTGAAGTTTTTCTTACAAATGCCAAAAAAAAAAAAAGAAAGAAAAGGTCACAAAATCAAATTACTGACTCTGTGGTATAAGCAAGAAAATCCTGGATAGATGCTCTGGGGTTTTAGTTCAGTGCTGACCCTGCAGTTAGCCCTTGACCTTGTTCAAGGCCCTTGTCTAAATTGAGCCTTATTTTTCTCACAGTTAAAACAAGGAGGGTGGACTCGGTGCCTCCTGCCAGTTGACATTCCATAATCTAGAAAGAAATTACTGACCTAAAGTAAGAGAACTTTGGAGAATTCAGAAATATAAAATATATGGTTTTTTGAGCTTTTAGTTATTTTGGTCTGTTTCAGCTCAATTTAAACAGATTGAAGATAATAAAAGCTCTGCCTTCCCCAAATTTATGGGTTCAGTCTGCAGTTAATTGATTTGAACTCTTCCTGCCATGTTGGGAGGTTTTTTGTTCATGTGTTGTTCATCTGTATCCTTTAGATCTTCCTGACAGGAGGTATCTTCGTTTTTTTCTCTCTGCAGCAGTTACTGCTGCCAACTGCTCTGTTCAAGCCCTTAGTTCAAGTGGCTGCTGACTGCCACAGTACAGAGGGCTATGATTTTTAAATAATTTGGTTATACTGGAAATACAGAATCTAGAAGAGCTCAAGAATAAGAAGATGTAGATATCTTAAATTTTAGTCTAATCTGCAAGACTGACTCAGAAAAGTGCAGATTTGATTTTTGCCTGCATTCTATCCCCTTCCAGTTGTCTCCTGCCCTCCTAGTGCTTTCATGCTGATCCATAAACATCCCTGTGTATGGAGCTCAATGCTCTTAGGGCCTGCCTGTTCTAGTTTCCATAGGCTCACCTAGTGATGCCCTTTGAAGAGGAGAAAACCAACATGTGCTAATGTCATGTTTGTAACCTCTCCCAAATGCCTTACCTGCAAAGGAGGTGGGCCACTAAAGAGAATTTCTCTTCTACCGGGGAAGCAAATGTGGACATAGAAAAGGCTTGTGGTACCCTTCCTGTCCATCAGTCCAGAGACTGTGAGTTGGGTCCAGGCTGTGAATTTGGGTCATCAGTATCTCCCTGTGCTGCAGAAAAGTTGGGGATTTACGAAGTGACCTGGTAATATGCCTGAGACTGGGGAGATTACTTACCCTTAGAAAGCGCCCTGCCCTCCCCACCCCATGACCCTCCCCACTTACATGCACTTCTTACTGACCTTAAGTTTCCTAAAGCGGGCTCGGATCATTCCCTTCCACAGCATAAATTCCTTGATACGTTCTAACTGTTGGCTGCATGAAGTCCGGGCCCCCGAGTGTGGTGCGCACATGCCTCCTCATTTATCATCTACCTTTCTAATCTCTCTCCCAGTATGGCTCCCTTGCATCATTCAGCCGGGACTCTCACAATGCCTCATACCCACTGAACCCTCTCTCCTCTCCGATTTGCTGACCGTCTTCCTCCCACTTCTTATCTTTAGGTTCTGCCTATCCTTCAGCACCTGTCCCAAATGCCACTTCTTCCTAGAAGCCGTCCTTCCCTGGCCCTCTCACATAACAGCCATCTGTCCCTTCCCTCTGAAGCCCTCACCCCCTCTAATGGCTCTTGCTACCATTCCCTCTGTTAAGGTCATCTGGGACCCAAAACTCTTGAGTTGTGGTTGATGCCTTCATCTCCCTTTCCTGACCATACCCCCATCTATTGGCAGGTCTGTTGAGTTTTCCCTCTTGTCAACTCTTCCTCACTGTATCAGTTTTCTCTTGCCGCTGTAACAGATTAACACAAACTTCGAGGCTTAAAATAGGGCAGATTTATTATCTGACACTTCTGGAGGTCAGGAGGCTGAAACCAAGGTGTTGGCAAGGCTGTATTCTTTTCTGGAGAGGCTAGGGGAGAATCCATTTCCTTGGTATTTTGTTTTTGTTTTTGTTTGTTTGTTTTTTTAGCTTCTTGAGGCTACCCACATTCTTTGGCTCATGGACCCTTCCTTTGTCTTCAAAGCCAGCAAAGTGGGTCAAAGTCGTCTCTCCCGCCATCTTTTTCTCTTTTGCTTCCCTCTTCCTCTTATAAGGTCAGTTGCTGATTAAAATGGAACCCACCTGGATAATCCAGGCTATCCTCCGCATCTTAAAGCCAGTCGATTAGCAACCTTAATTTCATGTGCATTTTTTTTTTAAAGATTTTATTTATTTATTTGACAGAGATCACAAGTAGGCAGAGAGGCAACCAGAGAGAGAGGAGGAAGCAGGCTCCCTGCTAAGCAGAGAGCCCGATGTGGGCCTTGATTTCAGGGGTTCTGAGAGTTAGGACCTGGACGTCTTTAGGGAGCCATTATTAGGCTTACTGTACCCACTCTCCTAAATTCAGGTTTGAGCTTATGGCCCATCTGTTTTGATTGGCTGCCCACCTCACCTCCCTCATTGCCTTTGTGATGTTACACACCACCTGCATAGATACTACCATGTATGTTTTGTTATCAAGACCTGTTGGACCACTCCAGAAATATCTCTTGGATCTGTCCCTTTTTCTTTGTCTTCACTGCCACCAGTCTGATGGTCATCTCTCATCTGGGCCATTTTGAAAAAGGTCTTTTATATCCACTTGTACCCCTGCAAGCCATTTTAAAAAATGAGGTAAAATTCACATTACATAAAATTCACCATTTGAAAGTGTACAACTTAGTACATTTGCAGTGTTGTGCAACTATAACATCTGTCTAGTTCCAAAACATTTTCATCACACCAGAGGAAAACCTTTTACCTCTTAGCAGTCACTCCCTATTCCCTCTTCCACTAGCCCCTGGCAACTGTTAGTTTGCTGTCAATGTGTCTACGTGCTCTGGATGTCTCATATAAATGGAATCATATAATATATGACTTTTTGTGATTGGTTGCTTTCATCTAGCTTGCTTTCAAGGCTCATCCATGTTGTAGCATGTGTCAGTGCTTCATTCTCTTTTGTGGCTGCATAGTATTCTGCCATAGATGTACATTGTACTGTTTGTCCATTCAGCAGTTGGTGGGCATTTGGGTTGTTCTACCTTTTGGTGCTTGTGAATGGCACTGTTATGAATATTTGTGCACAAGTATTTGAGTACCTATTTTTAGTTCCTTTAGGTGTATACCTAGCTATGGAATTGTTGGGTCATGTAGTAATTCTTTGTGTAACTTTTTGAGCAGTCATCAAACTGTTGTCCACAGTGGCTGCACCAGTTTACATTTCACTGGCAGTACATGAGGGTTTCAGTTTCTCTGCATCCTTGCCAACATGTGTTACTTTCCATTGTTTTTATTACAGCCATCCTAGTGGGTGTAAGGTGGTATCTCACTGTAGTTTCCTCCAGACCTTTTTTTTTTTCCAGACCATTTTTTTAAAGAGGTTTTATTTATTTATTTGACAGAGAGATGGAGAGGACATGTAGGCAGAGCAGCAGGCTGAGGGAGAGGGAGAAGCAGGCTCTCCATGGAGTAGGGAGCCTGATGCCGGGTTTGATCCCAGGACCCTGGGATCATGACCTGAGCCAAAGGCAGGCTCAACCAACTGAGCCACTCAGGTGCCCCGCCTCCAAACCATTTTTAAATACACAGATCAGTTCATTTCACTCCTCTGCTTAGTGTCCTTAGAGCTCCTTCCCTTAGCCCCACAGGGCATGTCTGGTTTTGTTCCTTCTCCACCTTGTAGCTCACTGCTTCCTCCCTGCTCACACCGGCATCGTTGGCTTTCTCTTGCTTTTTCCAGCCAGGAAGGCAGACCATGAGCTTTGAGGGTCAGAGGGGTTCAGACACTTCCCTAAGGTCACACAGACCTGAGCGGTAGATCTGGCCCTGCCACTTACTAGCCAACTCCCTTTAGTTTAGTTTAGGTTTTTTTTCCCCCCCCTTTTTTTTAAATTTCTTTTCAGCGTAACAGAATTCATAGTTTTTGCACCACACCCAGTGCTCCATGCAATGCGTGCCCACCATAATACCCACCACCTGGCTCCCCAACCTCCCAGCCCCTGCCCCTTCAAAACCCTCAGGTTGTTTTTCAGAGTCCATAGTCTCTCATGGTTCATCTGCCCCTCCAATTTCCCTCAACTCCCTTCTCCTCTCCATCTCCCCATGTCCTCTGTGTTATTTGTTATGCTCCGCAAATAAGTGAAACCATATGATAATTGACTCTCTCTGCTTGACTTATTTCACTCAGCATAATCTCTTCCAGTCCCATCCATGTTGCTACAAAAGTTGGGTGTTCATCCTTTCTGATGGAGGCATAAGACTCCATAGTGTATATGGACCACATCTTCCTTATCCATTCGTCCGTTGAAGGGCATCTTGGTTCTTTCCACAGTTTGGCGACCGTGGCCATTGGTGCTATAAACATTGGGGTACAGATGGCCCTTCTTTTCACCACATCTGTATCTTTGGGGTAAATACCCAGTAGTGCAATTGCTGGGTCATAGGGAAGCTCTATTTTTAATTTCTTAAGGAATCTCCACACTGTTCTCCAAAGTGGCTGCACCAACTTGCATTCCCACCAACAGTGTAAGAGGATTCCCCTTTCTCCACATCCTCTCCAACACATGTTGTTTCCTGTCTTGCTAACTTTGGCCATTCTAACTGGTATAAGGTGGTATCTCAATGTGGTTTTAATTTGAATCTCCCTGAAGGCTAGTGATGATGAACATTTTTTCATATGTCTGATAGCCATTTGTATGTCTTCATTGGAGAAGTGTCTGTTCATATCTTCTGCCCTTTTTTTTTAGTTTTGTCATCTGTAAAAGCAGCTTGCGATACTTACCACAGAGAGTAGTTAGAATTAAATGAGATGCACTGAATGCATGGTGCCTGGCTCATAAGAACATCAATAAACAATGGATGTGAAAAGGAAATAAGATAAATACATAAAACCCACCTCCTTGGGAAGGGGGGCGACCATCTAAAGCACATCCTCCCTCACAACCCCATTTTCCTCCCTTAGAGCATCCTGTTTTTCATTACACTTGCAGTTTATAATGTGATGTGAATGTGTGCATTTCCCTCTTATGTTTGGTCTCATCCCTTAGACTGGAAACTCCATATGTATTCTTTATGCCTGTGCCCAGTGTAGCGCCTGACACATAGTAGGTACTTACTAAATATTCTTGAATGAAAAAATCACCATAGGGTCATAGTAAACGGAATTCATTACTTATTATTCACTTGACATGAGAGAGTGGAAAGGCAAACTTTTTATGTGTGAGTGTGGGTGTATGTATGTTTTCCTAGATTATAGATTTGTCTAAACATTCCTGCTAATTTAAGATGTCAAATCTGAAGGTTCTTTCTTGGCTTCAGTTTTTGAACACAGTCCAGGGCTGTTTTCAGATTCCTTATTATTCTCCTTTTTTTTTTTTTTTAAAAGCATTTTTGAAAGCATAAAGGGGTGTCTGCACATGCTTGTCTACATTTTTTGTTTATGAATATGAGTTGTGGGTTGAGGGGATATTTTAATGGCAAAATGGGGCTTTACATTGGCATTGAGGTATCACTGGAAGAACCCAACCTGTCTGAGTCCAGGTGGTCTAAATCTCCCTCCAGCCAGTCTTTCTGTCCTAAGTACATACTGTTTATTGTAGAATTTCTCACCTGGAGAACACACTACTTTCTTTCAACTCAGGATCAACTCAGCAACTGGAAGATGTGTTTAAAAAAAAAAAAAAGTCACAGTCTGTCCGTTCAGTGTAGGAATCTTAGCAGGATCCAAAACAATATTTAAAACAATATTTGCTTTCATTCTGAAATTTTTTCTGTTTTGTTTTTTCCCTGCCCCACACCATTCCCCACCCCTACCCCAGATACCCTGGTTGATACTGGGGTGAGCTGTCCTCAAAGACTTGGTCTTCTGGCTTTGGCTATAAACATGTGTGGCCAACACTGGATTACTGACCCCTGTTGGAGAAGAGCCTCCTACTCTCATGACTTCTCTGTGGGGAATTAGTTAAATGAACTCACAGGCTGATAGGGGCAGAGTTCTGTTGCTGATCCAATGCCTGGTGGGCTGTACGCTCCTTGAGGACAAGGCACCATGTTTCCTTATTTCTGTCTTTGCTCAGTTCCTGGGTGGAACTGCTCACCAGCAAGTTTCTGAAACCAGCTGGATGGCTCCAAACATTCTGTTGTACGTGGGAACCGCTAAGTATTAGCAACTAGCCAGTGACCAGCAGTGATGAGCAGTTTTTAGGCTCCACACACATTTAATGTGCTAAATGAGGACCCCAGGCATCAGCTGAAGAAATGACTTTTAAAGATAGAAACAGGACTGTTGACACAGGTGCATTTTACTAATTAGTGTACCGTTTTGAGGCGTAGTAAAAATGTTAGTATTTCCAGGATTATTGTTAATGAGGGGTAAAAAACTTATCTTTAGTTTCACAACCATATGGCTTACTGCTTGATGTGGTTTTCTTTCTGTGGGTTGTTTTTTTTTTTTTAATTTGGCTTTTATTTTAGTAAGGGCAAAACCATTTTCTTGCAGGAATCATTATTCATTTTATTCTGCAGGAAAATGGGAAAGACATTTACTTCATAGAACATTTCTTTACAACAGGAAATTCTAGAACTATTGTTTTTCAGTAAGTGTTACTTGTAACACAATTCTTTCTGTTATTCAGTCATTCATTTATACATTCCCCTGAAAAGGATGAGAACTGTGCCTCTACTAAGTCCTAGGTGGCTTCAAAAATGAGGAAGGGAATTTTCCCTTCTTGTGGGAAAATTTCCCACAGGTCCCCATGCCGGTACCCGGAGGTGGTTTATTTGGCACATCTTCTGTAATATATGTGTGTAGCCTACGGTACCTGGTTCAGGGAATGAGACCCTGAAAGGACAGTTGTACCACTATTATGTTTTATTCTTTGAATAGCCAGCATAGTGCTGTGGCCCGTGCTGGGTACTTAGTAAATATTGAGTAAACTGATAGTGGCATGGAAAGTGATAAAGCAGAGACAGGAGTGACTTTCAGAGGGCATGAGTACTATTCCCAGGGAAGTTGACCTCTGAGTCCATTTGAAAGGATGACAGGAGAGGGAAGGGCATTCCTGGCTCAGGGAACTGCATGTGCAAAGGCACAGCAGGAGAGCTTGGAGGGGGTTATTGAGGAGTGGGGGGTGCCTAGTGGCAGAAGGCTGAGCATGAAGCTGAGCAGGGGGGTTGGGGCCAGGTGGCAGAAGGCCTCCAAAGCCACCCCACAATTTCAGGTTCACATCCTTTTGGCAACAGGAAGTCAGTGGAAGTGTTTACTCTCAGCCTTCATCAGATTAGTGCTTCTCTCTGAACTGTGGTCTAGGTTGTAGTCCTCGTCATGTCAACCTCTTGTCTTTCTTTTAATTACACTCAAAATGTGCTGGGAAACCTAGTTGGAATGGAGAAAAAGTGATGAAATTGTAGCCTGCGGGGCAAGCTAGTTCATCCTTTCCTCGTAATGCACTTAATACATTTAAATGCTTCTAACTATGTGGAGCCTTCAGGTGACTTCATTTCTCTGAATACTCTACACTTAGTTTCCTACATCTGCTGTTAATTTCTTAAACGACCTTAATGAGAAACTTCAAACAGTTTAAATGTCAATTACCAAAAAAGTGAGGTTTTCAGATTCCAGTAATCTGTCTATGTTGGTCAGTGGAACATAATCCCAGGTGGATATAATTTAGGACAGATGACATTCCAGAGCGTCCCTGACAAAGAGCTTATATGCCTTTGGGACTAAGAGGCAGGCCATGGTGTTGCTACACTTGTAGGACTGCCTCCAGTTCCGGCTTATCTGATGCAGGCTCCGTGCTCACTGCTTTCAGCTCACTGCATTTGCCCTGGCTCTGTGTTTCGGCTAGTGCTTTGGAATCTGGGAAGACCCAAAAGCTACTATGTACATAAAAATATGTTGAGAATATAGTAAATGTAGTAATTCCAATTTTTAATCTTACACTTTTGAGAGGAAAAAAATATTCTTTGTCATAGATTTATTCTTTTTCTTTGTAGGTTTATTCCTTTTTTTAAAAAAATATTTTTAAGTAATCTCTACACCCAGCGTGGGACTCTCTTACAACCCCAAGATTGCTGTACTGACTGAGCCAGCCACACATCCCTTCATAGATTTATTCTTAATGCTTGGGTTATCTTAAATTTCTGACTGAGAAATCTAGATTTGTTTGTTTCTTGCCACTCTCCCTGCCCCCCCACCGTGTTCCTTTGCCCCCTTTTTTTTTTTTTTTAAGATTTTATTTACTTGTTTGACAGAGAGAGAGAGATCACAAGTAGGCAGAGAGGCAGGTGGGGGGTGGGGAAGCAGGCTTCCCACTGAGCAGAGAGCCTGACGTGGGGCTCGATCCCAGGACCCTGAGATCATGACCTGAGCCGAAGGCAGAGGCTTAACCCACTGAGCCACCCAGGCACCCCCCGACTCATGTCTTGATCCCACGACCCCAGCCGAAACCAAGAGTCAGATCCTCAACCAACTGGGACACCAGGGCGCCTCTGGCATAAGTCACTTTCAAAGATAAAGAAATGGTCATACAAAATTAGATATAGCTGAACATGTGAATTTCATTGATTTTCTGATAATCACCCCTGTTTTAAAGGGTTCTACAGTTCTTTCCAAAAGCAGTCATTGGTGCTGTATTTGGCATTTTTTTTAAAAAAAGATTTTATTATTTGACAGAGAGAGGCACATTGAGAGAGGGAACCACAAGCAGGGGGAGTGGGAGAGGGAGAAGCAGGGTTCTTGTGGAGCAGGGAGCCCAACACACCAGGACTCTGGGATTATTATCTGAGCAGAAGGCAAATCGTTAACTACTGAGCCACCCAGGCGCCCTGGCATTTTGTATATTGTTAAAACTTTATGTAAATGTAGAGGTACCAAATTGTGCACTTTATAGAATCTTGTCTGCTAACATCACTTTTCCAATATCCATAATCTTTGTATTGTGAGATACATGTACTATGTTTACAAAACCTGTGTTTGGCTCTTCTGATTGGAATGTGAAATTTAACATTTTCTGGTAGTTACTTCTCAACATTCTAACCGACTGATACCCACTAAATGTATATTTAACTCAAAATGTAAAGGATTGGTGAGTTGCTTAATCAACTTTATAGTTGTAAAGTTAGGATGCAAATTCACATCCCCTCACTCTCCAAGAGAGGTGACTTGATGACTTACGCCTTTTTCTCTCAGTAATGTAGTAGAGCCCATTTGGCTTAATCAGTAGCCTTGGAAGTTGGAGCAATCATTTGAAATATTGAGTGGAAAAGTTCCTTGCACTTGGAAAAGTCAGAAGGCCAGGAGTGAGAGACATATCCACATCCTTTCCCTGGTGGCCCCTCACCTGTGAATTCACACCAGGGTGGTAATAAAATTGTAGGAGCTCATTTTATGTGAAACCATTAGCAGCCTGAGAATTTGGGGCTAGCTGCCTCTCATACTTTAAGACACTGGAAGGTGTCATTTATAAGCATGGAGGGCCTGAAAGAAGGCAGAACAGGCTTGTAAACCATAGCTTTAGGCTCTGGACAGTAATCAGTTTGTAATACAGTTAAGTCTTAGGCTATCAAAATCACAAATGTGCCTTTAAGTGTGGCAGGCAAATCCCATGAAACATCAGCCTAAAAAGGTAGAGACAATGGCTAGTTATTTCCTCTTGTTAATGTGATGTTATTTTCTTTTTGTGCCTTCCTGGATGAGGGTAGAGGGGAAGAGGGGCATGCTGCAAGTGGAACAAGTAAAACTGAGTATTTTTGTTAGGTTTTTTTTTTCTTTAGGTTCACTATGATGATGGTTTAAGTATCACAGCTTAATATGGAGGTTTTACTTTGAAACAGCTACTTGTGCAAGGTCCCTGCTTGCATCTGTGGTGGACTCTTGAGTTCCCAGGCTGGGCAAGTGTGTGTGACAGGCAGAGCCCTTGGGACTAGGGGAATAGGGAAGCATTTCCAGCTTCCATTTGCCCATAAGATGGAGAGTTCCCCATAATGAGGGCAGAATTCAGGTTCTTGGTCACGTGTGGAAATGGCAAATGGCCCTCACTTTGGGCCAGCCCAGCTTCAGGATCTCTGCTGATGATCCAAAGGATGATTCTTTAACTGCAGTCATGAAGAAAATCAGATTAGGTGAGAATTCAAGAACTAATTTTGCAGATTGAAAACAGTGTACAGAATCTGCCTGAGCTATCAGGGTGCTCCAGGCTTTGCCTCCTGACTAGTACAAATATGACTGTTTAAAGATTTATGTATTCATTATTTGAGAGTGAGAGAGAGCACGTGCACGTGTGAGCAGGGGGAGGGAGAGAGAGGGGGATGGATCTCAAGCAGACTGTGCTGAGCATGGAGCCCAAGGCAGGGCTCAGCCTCATAACCCTGAGATCATGACCTGAGCTGAAATCATGAGTTGGACTCTTAACCACCTGAGCCGCCCGGGTGCTCCCAAATGCGACTGTTTAAATTTTAGTGCTCTGAGCCACCAAGGAGACCCCAAATATTACTGTTTAAATCTCAGTGCTCAGGGCACCTGGGTGGCTCAGTGGTTAAGCATCTGCCTTCGGGTTGGGTCATGATCCCAGAGTCCTGGAATTGAGCCCCACTTCAGGCTCTCTGCTTGGCAGGAAGCCTGCTTCTCCCTTTTCCACTCCCCCTGCTTGTGTTCCCTCTCTTGCTATGTCTCTCTTGGTCAGATAAATAAATAAATAAATAAATAAATAAATAAATAAAATATTTTTTTAGGAATGAAAAAATTAAAAAAAAAAAATCTCAGTGCTCTGAACCACCCAGGTGCCCCAGATGTAACCATAAATCTTAGTGCCCTGGGGCGCCTGGGTGACTCAGTTGGTTAAACGCCCACCCGACTCTTGATTTAGGCTCAGGTCTTGATCTCAGAATCATGAGGTCGAGCGCCAGGTAGGGCTTTATGGTTAGCGCAGAGTCTGCTTGAGATTCCCTCCCCCTCTGCTCTTCCCCTTGGTCTTGGTCATGCTCGCTCTCTTTCTCTCTCTGTCAGTAAATGAATAAATAAATCTTAAGAAAATCTCAGTACTCTAAGTCTCTATTGTCTGCCCTCCTCTAGGAGTTAGATAAGTTACCTAAAATGTCCCTGGTTCTCTCCCTGTCAGATCAGAGCTGTCCCTGTGGCTTAGTAGTGGCCCTGCCACTCTAGGGTCCTGTGGCAGTGGGAGTCCCAGGTTCATATGCAGCCCTGTTGCTTTTCTCTTAATCTGACCAGTGGGAAACAGCCTTTCCAATTCCCATGGGTGACCCAGAGAAAATTATAGGCATTTGGTAATATTTCTGTGCTTCATATCAAGGTCTAGTTCTTTCCAAAGGACACCCATGGCACTGGGCAGGAGAGAGGTGACCCTATACCAAGAGATCAGTATGAGAAAAACCATTGTCCCCTTAGACCCTGGGTACCTGTTGCTCAGGATTCCCATTTTAAAAGTTTGAAAAATTTTTTTAACTTTTTTAAACTTTTTTTTTTTAACCTTTTAAAACTTTTTTTTCCCCCCAAGGAGATGTTATGTTGAGCCTCTCTTGAGGATCTCAGAGTGTTTCAGTACATGTCTGTCAGCTCAGAAATTGTGTTTATTCACTTGAAGGCAATCTCTGCTAACATGTGTATTCAGAGCCACCGGGTAGTCTTCTCTGGGGGTGTGGTCAGAAAGGCTCTCTGTTCCCTTCCGTTTCTCCATCTAGGTAGCCTTGCTTGCTGCCTCTGTGTTCTGCATTCCTCCAAGGATGAGGCCCAGGTTGAAAGTTGATTGTTCTCATCCAGCAGAACAATTCCCTCGTGCAGAAGCAGCTCAGGGCATACCATGGTTAACTGTCATGTGGGCCACTTTCGCAGTGCTTTTCTGAGAGGCAATGTGGGAGACACTGTCCTGATAAATTGTGAAATGCCTCTTTGTAAGGCATCCTGTTCTTTCATGCCCCCTCTCCTTTCTTTACTCTGGAGCTCCTTGTAAAGCAAGCATTAATGTTTTTGTGAGGTCTTCCTGAGGTTGAGGGGAGCTATAGAAAGGCTGTTGGCTAGGACAGTCCCTGAAAACAATTTTTTTAGTTGTAACTCAGGCACTAGGCTGGTGGGACCCTAGAGGGTCCAGAGAAGTGCTAAAAGTGCAAGAATTGTGGGCAGGAACTTCGCCTGTTTTACAAGTGTTGAGTTAAGTAGTTCTGAACCAGAAAAGCATTTGATGTACTCTTACCTTGTACAAAGATACATTATTTTTGGCCTCTCTTTTTTTGTCTTCTCTTTTCTTTGAGTTTTCCCCTGTGACCTCCCATTCCAGCTGATCTCTCTTGTCCCGAGTTACCCTGTGCTCTTGATCTTAATACCAGATCTGCCCTCTCCTATACCCTGTTCTTATTTTTGAGGAGGATTACACTCTGTTGAGCTCCATGTGCCCAGCACTGTGCTTTTATGTATTAATATTATCATGACAAAATTCTTTGGCCCATTTTACATATGAGGAAATTGAGATTCAGGGAAGTTGACTTATCCAAATTTATACACCTACTAATGGATAGAGCAGAAGCCAAACCCCTGTTTCTGAAGCCTGTTTACTAAGTTATTATATTTCAGTCAGTCTGGACACCTTTGGAAAGGAAGATTGTTTTATTGTTACCAAAGAGATATTAATATAAAATGTTCATAAATTGGAGGTTAGCTAAGTAAATTATAGCATAGTCATACCATAGTAATGATGTAGCTATTAAAGATAATAAGGTTGTTTTCATGAATGGTGAAGTAACTTGATTGCAGAAATCCCCCTGTAGATAACATTTACATGATTTGCAAAAAAACATTTTTTTAAAGATTTTATTTTTTTGTGAGAATGAGAGCACGAATGAGTAGGGAGAAGAGCAGAGGGAGAAGCAGACTCCCTGCTGAGCAGGGAGCCCAATGCAGGTCTCGATCCCAGGACTCCTAGATCATGACCTGAGCCAAAGGCAGATGCTTAACCAACTGAGCCACCCAGGTACCCTATGCAAAAAATATTTCTAAAAACCAACTATTACGGTGGGGCGGGGGTTGCTGGGTGGCTCAGTCGTTTAAGCATCTGTCTTCAGCTCAGGTCATGATCCTAGGTACTGAGATCAAGCCCAGCGTTAGGCTCCCTGCTTGTAGGGAGGGAGGGCGAGGGAGAACCTCTGTCACTCCCCCTGCTTGTGCTCTCTTTCTGTCAAATAAATAAAATCTTTAAAAAAAAAATCATCAACTATTAAAAAAAAATAAAAACTATTTTGGGCTTGCTTTTCACTCTGCCCCTCCCCTTGCTTGTGCGCTTGCTCTCTCTCTCTCTCTCTCTCTCTGACACACTTGCTCTCTCAAATAAGTAAAATCTTTAAAAAAAGATAAAAACCAACTATTTAAGGCAGTGGAGAGCAAGCAAAATCAGGCAGAAACTGGAGCAGAATCTACCCTCAAAACACAAAATACACTGGATAAAGTTTGCAACTTGGTGGGGCTTTTTTTTTTTACCTAAAGGCAATTTGAAATCTACCTTATGTGGTAAAAAGCACAGCCTTACTGTATTGAGGTATTAGAAGGCAGAGGTAGAGACTGGCAGAGCAGCCAGAAAGTTAGGGGGGAAATGCAGAGGGAAGGGAGGTAAGAGGGAACAAATTCCAAAATTTACATGTAAAAATGGCAGAAATCCTTGGCTAGCTGCTAAGCTATGTGTGAGTATAGAAGAACTTCCAGTGGAACTGGTGAAAAAGCAGCTGCTGGAAGCTGAAAGAACTGAGTAGAAATCTTAGGTGCTGCTCACCACAGAGAAGACAGAGTGTGGTGTTTGCGTTCAGCCAAATTAACTGCTAGAACAAAAATCGCTCTTCAGAGAGATAGATAGAATCTAGAATCTCTACAACATATTAATCTTAATGTCCAAAGTCCTATAAAAAAATCACTATGTCAAATCATATTATGTTGTATACTTTAAATGGATACAATATTATATGTCAATTATAGCATCAAATTAAGAAAAAAATCACTATATAGATGGGGGAAAAGCAGTTAATTAAAGCCAAACTCAAGATGATTCAAGTGTTATAATTAACAGACAAGGATGTTAAAGCATCTGTCATTTAAGTATGTTCAAGAAAAAAAAGTATGTTCAAGGTCTTAATGGTAAATATATACACAATGAGCAGATAGAGAATATCACCTTAGAAATAAACACTATTAGAGCTGAAAGATTAGTGATTGCCAGTGGCTAGAGGAGAGGAGGGAATGGGGAATGACTGTTTAATGTGTATAAGGTTTCCTTTTGGGCTGATGAAAGTGTTCTTCAACTACATAATGGTGATGCTTGGGTAACATTGTGAGTGTATTAAGTGCCAATGAACCGTATACTTTAAAATGGTTAAAATTAATTTTATGGCAAGAGTGCTGAAAAGTACATTAACTAAATTAAAAACTTACTGGATGAACTTCATAGCAGATTGTAGACATCAGAAGAGTTAACTCAAAAATAGACCAATAGTAATTACTCATTTGATGGACAGAGAAAAAAGATTGAAGAAAAATGAATAGAGCCTCAGAAACCTGTGGGACAATATCAAGCAGTCTAAGGTATATAAATAGAGTTCTAGAAAGAGAGAAGAGAAAAGAGGCCCAAAAAATACTTGAAGGGAGTAATGGATAGAAGTACCTCAACTTCTTTTCAGAAACTTACCAAACCTGATGAAATATATTAACTTAAAGATCACTCAGCAGACCCTGAGCAAGGTAAATTTCTCTTTCACACATAAACACGTGCATGTGCATGTACACAAGCCACACTGCTGACATCCAAAATTAAGTCTCAAAAGTAGCCAGAGGGAAAAAATATACATTACTTACAAGGGAACAGTGATATAAGTAGCAGCAGAGGTCTCATCAGGAAGAATGGGGAGTAGGAGTTAGAAGGGTTGATATCTAAAGTGCTGAAAAGAAAAAAGAAAATATCAACCCAGAATTCTGTGTTTGGCAAAACTATCCCAAAAATGAAGCTAAAATAAAGACCTTTACAAATAAGAAACTGAGAGAATTTGTTACAAGGAGATCTGCACTGTAAGAAATGCTGAAGGAGGGACTCCTGAGTGGCCCAGTTGGTTATGTGTCTGCCTTCAGCTCAGGTCATGATCCCAGGGACCTGGGATCCAGTCTAGCACTGGGCTCCTTGCCCACCAGGGGGCCTGCTTCTCCTTCTGCCCTGCTACTCCCCCGGCTTGTGCACTCTCTCTCTCTCTGACAAATAAATAAAATCTTAAAAAAAAAAAAAAAAAGAAGAAGAAAAGAAATGTAAAGGAAGTTCTTTAGGCTAAGGATACACAACCTCAGATAGTAACCTGGATCTATAACAAGGAATGTAGATCACCAGAAATGATGAAGAGAAGAACCAGGTAGATCTATATGTGTTGATATGAGTATGTAATAGTAACAGTAACAACAATAAGTATTTATATAGCAATTCGTGCCCTGAGAGCCTTAGATATATTATATAACCCTCACAACAATCACGTGAAATGAGTACTGTTATTAACTTCATTTTACAAATGTGATAACTGAGGCACTGGGTGAGTCAAACAACTAATGGGAAAGATGTAGGATTCAAATCCCGCATTCTGATTCTAGAGGCTGTCCTCTCAAGAACTCAACTCAAGCCAAATTGCCTCAATATATTATTGCCTAAACAAAGCAGTGTGTATATAGTATGATTTTTGTGTAAATAAAAGTATATATTAAGATATTAGTTATTTTTAGGAAGAATACATAAGAAGCCTTGAATGGCAGTCGTCTTTGGGAAAAGACTGGGGCATAGAGTATGGAAAGGGAGACTAAAGCTTTGAATGTTTTTAAATGTGCTTGTATCAATTTTCTTTTTGAAAAATAAATCTTAAAGATTTTATTTATTATTTTAGACAGAGAGTGTGCATGAGAAAGGGGAGGGGCAGAGGGAGAGCAAGAGAGAGAGTGTTAAGCAGACTGCCAAATGAGTGTGGAGCCCAACCCAGGGCTCTATCTCAGGGCCCTGAGATCATGACCTGAGCTGAAATCACGGGTTGGACATTTAACCTGACTGAGCCCTAGGCAGGGGCAACCCAGGCAGCCCCTAGAAAAATAAATTTTAAAATGTCATGAAATGGCTTGGGGAAAAATAGAGATACATGGTAGGGGGTGGGGGAGTATAGTCTATCTGCCTTATAAGGAGTTTGACAGAAATGAAGAAAATGTGGACTGGGAGTCAGGATTCTTGGTCAGCAAGACAATGTGTTATTTGACAAAGGCTGTCATGGAGTTGTCAGATAGTATTGTTGGGTCTTTGACACTTTTCTCCCTTTCCTAAGTCTTATCTTCTCTATCCTCAGGTTTCCTTCTCACTCAGGAGACAGTTCCAGGGAAACACTTCTCTCTCTGAAGTTCTCTCCTCAACACTACCATCCCAACACACCGGTGGCTTAATTGTTATTCAGAGCTGCTGATAATAGGGCCCCTGGCTGGCTCTGCCCAAGGTTTTTTAGCTACTAAGTAGAGAACAGGATTTGACCAAGGTGGTATGACTCATAGGCACCTCCTTAGTGGCTATGAAGTCCTGTGCTGATTGGCATTACATCAGTTAACCATGGCCATTGCTAGATCAGGAAACCAGGGAGCAGAGGGTTATGTACCTCCCCCAATATGAAGCTGAGAAGCAGAATTGGGATCCCAACCACCAGTCCTAATCCAAAGGTAGGGTTCTTTTGACAAGGCTTGCTGACCTGTTATCTTGTGTTCACGCTTCCACCCAAGGCTAAATTTTAGGTCACAACCAATTGAATTCTGAAAAATCATCCACTTGAAGCTCTTGATAGGGATAAATGCTTTTAGAAAGCCAACAATCTAGGGGCACCTGGGTGGCTCAGTCAGTTAAGCTTCAGACTCTTAGCTCAGCTCAGGTCTTGATCTCAGGTTCATGAGTTCAAGCCCCACTTTGAGCTCCACCCTGGGCTCCATGCTGGGAGAGGATCCTATTTAAAACAAACAAACAAACCAGCAATCTACCAGTTTTCACATTGATCATCATTAGACTTCATCATCCAACTATGGACACTTTTGAGAGTGAAAGGAGTGCTATTAATATTGATACTGGGGCGGGGTGCCTGGGTGGCTCAGTGGGTTAAGCCTCTGCCTTTGGCTCAGGTCATGATCTCAGGGTCCTGGGATCGAGCCCCACATCGGGCTGTCTTCTCAGCAGGGAGCCTGCTTCCCCCTCTCTCTCTGCCTGCTGCTCTGCCTACTTGTGATCTCTCTCTCTACCAAATAAATAAATGAAATCTTTAATTTAAAAAAATTGATACTGGGGCATTAGGAGTTAGCCAAGACTGTTCGGGCTAACCATGGCTTGTGGTCACTCTATATATACAGCATGTTATTTAGTGTCCACACATATGTAATGTTATTTATAAATCCCATTACTCTCTGGAGTACAAGCCTTTGAAGTGCAGAAATAGTTCTACTAAGCTTTAATCATACACTGTTTCATAAATACAGGCAACCATAATGGCAATTACTTGGCTAAATCCAATTCTAGAACATAAGCATTTATAGTCATTCTGAAAGGGTTGCTCCAATGGTCCAATGGTTTAGCAATTATTTAAGCGCATTTATAGATAACACATGAAAGCTAAAAACAAAAACCAAAATATAAAACCTATCCTGTTTGTCTACAGGAGGTGACTAAGTTGGTGTACTCACTGAGCACATGATTTGAGTATATTTGTGGAAGTAGATAATGAGACAAAATATTTGAAATTGAAATTATCTGGGAAAATTGCAGGCATGTGATTGCTCTACATGCAGTTGAAAATGTATGTTCCCTCAGTAATGTAGGGTTTAAATAGAATGATCTGATTTTAATCTAAATTTTAATACTTATAAAATTAGGTTTCTGGACACCTCGCTGGTTCAGTTGGTGGAGCATGTGACTCTTGATCTCTGGGTCATGAGTTCAACTGAAAAAAATTTTTTAAAAATTAAGTTTGATTCTTTTGTTTTGGGTGGCTTTTTTTAAGTCATGAAAATTGATGTTCAAAGTACCTATCAAAACTATTTTATTTTTTCATATGAGGCAATTTAATAGACTGGACAGTTGCATACTTAACCTTTTAGTATTTTTGCTTGTCTCATGGGTTTTAAAAATCATTTAGTTTGGAGCCAGATATATTTTGCTATGGTTTTTGTATGTTAATTCACATAAACTGTCTTAATGATTCACTATCTCCACCATGCTAGGCTGAAGATATTTTTTGTTGTAACAGATACCTTTTTGTATTTTATTTAAATCATATCTACTCACTTTAAATAACTGGAATTACTGGTAAGGCTAGTGGAAAATATTTAAGTGTAAAAATGAGGGGTTTTTCCACAGTGTTCTTTTGAGTAGTTGATAGATGTGAAAAACATTTAGCAGGTTTTCTGCCTTTCCACCTTCTATTAAGCTGTGCTTCTGAAGAAATATTCCTAGCAAACATGCTGCAGTATGTCAGAAGCACTGCTGTATTACAGATGCAACATCATCTAAAAGGAAAAATTGAGTGTGGGTTTGAAGTTGACAAGTGATGAAAGTAGCCCTGAAGTTGTCAATTGGAAAGTGAAAGCCTGGAACTGATAACTTAATGGGAAGTGCCCCCTGCTACTTTATCTTAAGGACTGTAGGATTTTTTTTTACTGTTCTGGAAATATGTATGGCTGTACCCAGTTATAGACATATGTACATAAATACACACATGTATGTGTGTAAATATATGGTGGGAGGTACAAATCCAAACACTCACTAATACATTTCCTAGAAATATATTTCCTTTATGGGAGAACTTGCCAAAAGAAAAAGGAAAAAAAATATCAGTGCAAGTGGGGCGCTTGGGTAGCTCGGTCTTAATTGTCTACCTTAGGCTCAGGTCCTGATTCCAGGGGCCTGGGATTGAGCCCCTCATTGGGCTCCCTGCTCAGTGGAAAGCCTTTCCCTCTGCTGTTCCCCCTACTTGTGTACTCTGGCTCTCTCTCTTTCTCTGTCAAATAAATAAATAAAATATATATATTTTTAAATCAGTGCCTAATATTAACCTTGTGTCACATTTATTGTTTTTCTGATATAGAAGTTTCATTGTTTGGTTTTATGAACTGTATTGACAAATGACAAATGTGAAAATATATAATTTTTGTCTGTAGAGTTTCTTCTGAAAAATCTTGCCTTCAGTCCTGCTAGGATTTTTTCTGATCACCAATGCAAATATATAATCATACATTATCTGCAGTTTTTTAGAACTCCAATTGATATAGTATGCTTTTTGCTGATTTTAAATTGAGGGGTGCGTGGTTGGTGCAGTCAATAGAGTGTACAAGTCTTGATGTTGAGGTTGTAAGTTTGAGCCCCATGTTGGGTGTAGAAATGACTTAAAAATAAAATCTTTTAAAAATATGTGAGTAATCATCATTTATAACCTAGGTTGAAATGAACTGTGAATGGATAAGGTAGGAATCCAAATGAACCAAAGCTATTTATATTGTATTGGCTCTATATGCATCTTTCCGTTATTTATTATATCAATTAAAAAATCACTTTATTAAAAATAAAAATATAAATGAAGGGATGAAAGTACAGAAATAAAAAGTCCAAGGTGAACTCAGTGAAGTTACGTGTTTATGAGATTGGTGCATTTTCCTTTTTTTGAAATGTCAATTCAAATTAAAACTTTTAAAATTGAATTTGAGGGGCGCCTGGGTGGCTCAGTGGGTAAAGCCTCTGCCTTCGGCTCAGGTCATGATCTCAGGGTCCTGGGATCGAGTCCCGCATCGGGCTCTCTGCTCAGCAGGGAGCCTGCTTCCTCCTCTCTCTCTCTGCCTGCCTGTCTGCCTACTTGTGATCTCTCTCTCTCTCTCTCTGTCAAATAAATAAATAAAATATTTAAAAATAATAATAATAAAATTGAATTTGAGAATAATGCTCCCCAGTTTTTTGAATGGAATTTTTATTTTTTTTTTTAAGTAAACTCTGTCCAACATGGGGCTCAAACTTATGACCCTGAGATCAAGAGTTGCATGCTCTACTAACTGAGCCAACCAGGTGCCCTGAATGAAATTTTTTTAATAAAATGTGACAATGCAAAAAATGCATACCTGTGTTAATGAAACCCTTAAGACACATATCAGAGATGACTCACCCAGAAGGAACTCCTAGAAGGGTCCCAAGTTCTCTTACACAATGCAAGGTTCTGAGAGATTTTTGGGAAGAATCCTCATTTTATTACCTCTGACTGTAGGTAGGTTTGGTTGAGAAGCCCACACTCACTGAGGAGGGGTAAGGGTCTCATCCCATGGGCACTCTGACCCTTCAGTACTGCATCTTTGGCTAATGTGTACCTCTTTTGAGGATGGGAATAGGCAGTCACCATTAGCCAAAGCAGACATGGGAGGGCTTGGCAGTGGTCATATAGCAGGTTCCTTGAATCTACCGCCAGCACAAAAATCAGAATATTGGCCCCTTTCTAATCTACTGAACTCAGTGTTCATTGGGTATGGCCTTCATGAGGTCTTTGGCCCTGGGCTCATTAAGTTTCTCTCAGGTACTTACTTGTCTCTGGAGTCCTCAGAGTCATCTCCTCACCCAGAATCTTTGACTTTTCTCTGGAGAGAAAAAACAGGTCTGTGAAGGAGCTAGAAGGCTTGCTGTACTATGTTTCCGTCTGCTTCCTAAGGCAGCACCTCGGGGGTTGTAATGACATTCCCATTACCAGCAATGTTTACACATTGCTCCGGTGGTGAAAGCCCAAGCATTGATTAAATTATATCCATGTGGTTCTGAATAACCAGAAGCATTTTTTTTTAAGTTTACAGATCATCAGCTTTTCGTCAGCATAATTTGTAGTTCCTGTTATCTAGTATCTATAGTTATCTATACCCTCAGGTTTTCTGCCACCATCTGTATCTTTGACAAAGGTAGAGCAGGGGAGAGAAAGGAATTGATTAATTGATTAAACAGGTGGGAGCCTGAACCGAGGGACACGTGCATCTCTGACACATTTGCAGGAAATTGTCTCACTTTTATCTTTTTCTTCATAATTACATTAAAATTTAGTCATGTGGTAAAGGAAGTTGAAGAATCACACATGGACAACCATTACTCACTACCCCTTTGCTCCTCATTTTGGATCATTCAGGACAATGGTGTTTCAGACTAGGGGTCCCAATAAGTGAACTGGAAATTAATTTATTATATATATGGGTCATGACAAGCATTTAAAAAATGAATTATAAGAGAAATTTTTCAAGTCAGAGTATATCACGTTAAGTTTTGTTTTATAAAACTTTTTCTTTTAATATGTGGGGGGGTGTTGGGCATGTTTCTGGGCTCACAGTATAAATATGTTTCTTCCTGTGGGTTGCAGGAAAAAAAAAAACTTTGGAGAAATGCTGTATTCCAGGAATTTCTGATCCAGGGAGATGGCTTTCTTTTAGGGGTATGGGGCACCCATGAGCTACTAGCAGTGTCCTGGGTATCTTTTTCCTGTAGCTGTGGAATTCCCTAGTTTAAACCCAGATTCTCTTCCCATGAGCGCGCTGTTCCATAAATGTTTGGGTGTAGTTAAACCAACACTTAGGGACATTGTGGGGTTAAATGGGTTTTTGTGGACCCTAACCATCATTTGTAACATCTTTTCCGTGGAGAAAAATTCATTTTCAGTTCCAAAGAAGCAAATTCTTGGTAAATTTATTTTAGCAGAACTCTGTCATAAATTGGGAACTACTTTTATACATTCTATATTTAGTAGTAAAATATATATTTTTTATATTTGTATAAATAAAATATATTTGTACCTTAAACGTTCTGTCATATTCCTTTACCACTTTTTCATTTCTTTCTCTCTCTTTTTTTTTTTTAAGATTGTATTTATTTATTTGACAGAGAGAGACACAGTGAACAGGGGAACACAAGCAGGATGAATGGGAGAAGGAGAAACAGGCTTCCTGCGAGCAGGGGGCCCAATGCGGGGCTCGATCTTGGGACCCTGGGATCATGACCTGAGCCAAAGGCAGACACTTAACGACTGAGCCACTCAGGCACACCACCCCGCCCCCCCATTTTTCATTTCTGATGAGGGGTGATGTGTTCTAGGAGCTCTGGGTGGCCTGGGCTAAGTGGTGTTGCTGACAGCGCTTCTGAAGAGGGAGGCTGGCAAGTCCAAAGGTCAGAACATCTCTGCCTGTCTGCACCCCTTAAGGAGTCTCAGTAGTGCATCTTCCTGCACTTACAACACTTTATAATCATCAAGTTCCTTTTACCATTGAAGCCAATGTGGCCCTGTATTAATATAAAGTGCTCTTTTTTTTTTAAGATTTTGTTTTATTTATTTGACAGATCACAAGTAGGCAGAGAGGGAAGCACAGGGGGTGGGGGGAAGCAGGCTCCCCGCTGAGCAGAGAGCCCTGTGCGGGGCTCGATCCCAGGACCCTGAGATCATGACCTGAGCCGAAGGCAGATGCCTAACCCACTGAGCCACCCAGGCACCCAAATATAAGGTTTGCTCTTTACAAAGGCACATTAATACCAGGTCTGCCTGCTGTTCTTTCAGCAGGCATTGAATGAGCACCCTTTCTGTTCAAGGCACTCCTCTAGGTCCTGGGACAAGACAGTGGGCAAGGTGGACAGGGGCCCTGCCTAGGAGCTTCCCCTCCAGTGAGCCTGCTCTTTGTTGGTCTCACACTATGGCCTTTTGTCCATGGGGCTCGTTGGGGTCAAAGTGTGCAACAGATTTACCCTTCCAGTGTGATCGCTGGGCCCAAGCACTACTCTGTCCTCACTTCAAGTGGGGCCAGGTATCAAGCTTGTGAAAGGCTTGTAAGAGAGAAGGGAGTTTCTTCTTAGAAAATGCTACAAATTGTTTGAAGAACAAGAACCTTACTGAGATTTTGAGGGCCCCAGCGCAACAAAACAATAGTTGGGGCACAAGCTTATAGACAGCAGTCAGAGAGGACAACATGCATCAAATTAAGATTTAGAGCTCTAGTATCTTCTTAGGGAAAAAAGCCTTCTTAGGGAAGCACCCCACCCCCATCTATAGCCTCGTATTTCCATAGTATCTAACCTCTTACAAAATCTACCCATGTTACATGTTGTCACCCCCACCCCCAGCACAACTTCATACTAAGAAGAACTTATATTGCTGCCTGTTTTTCCTGAGATTTATAAAAACAAAATGTGTGAAGGGAATGTATTCTGATTCTCTTGGGACTAATTAAAGAAACAGATTCAGGGAAAGAAAGCAGAGAAGATGTAGTATAGTTAAGATGTAAAAAATGTAATTTTCGGGATAACAGCCGTCAATTTTTCCACTCGAGTGTTTTTCCGAAGGGCAGAGGGCAAAAAGCATCTTACGTCTTCTCAAAGCTGAGACACATTTCAACATGGAGATATTAGAAGCAAATTTGGTGCCCAAGGCAGGTGCCAGATTTTAATTACAGTTGGCATTTCTGAGGATGCTTTTGGCAGAGGTGGCCATCTTGTTGGAAGAGCCATAGATTTTGACACTAGCAGTATGGATGCCCAGTTAAAAATGATTGAAAATAATTTCCCTCCTATTTTCATCATGTTGGTTTTAAGAGAAAACTTCAGTGGTTAATATTTAAACAAGATATCCTCTGTTCAGAGAAAACAGTTGTTCATTGGACTTGTCTTGGTGGTTTGGAGCGTTAATTCGGGGGGTAATAATTTCTATCTTAGAGCCTTTGAAAAACCCTAGTTAAAACAATAAAATAGGATGTTTCATTATAAGAAATGAAGTTGGCACATACCAGGTTTTCCATTAAGTTCCAGGTCATAGACAAATAAAGAAAGTATGTTAGGGAGAAAAATCCTTTTTAAAAATAATTAGGGAGCTGTCTGTTTTGTTCACCAGATGGAAAATCCGTAGTTGTGGGTGGTCTGTGTTGGAGAGGGCATCTCACAATTGGCAGGACCATGCCTTTAACTTTTCAAGTCCTAGGACAAAAATCTGAATGCTACTGACTATTCAGAGTCTCCCACTATGTATTAGCCCTTCTAGGGCTCTGCTTCCTAAATTTTACCAGTTTTCTAGAAGAGTGTCTAGGTAAAATGATTATGAGATGCCAAAATAAATGGCCTATTGTTCTTTGAATTCTGAAAGTTTTCCTGTCCTTGTTTCCTGTGACTTCTCTCACTGTCTATATTATGATGATACTGTGATTAGTGGAACTGCCTGCATTACTGTTTAGAAGCCCCTTTTTATTACAGTAATGTATTCCAGAGCCAATAGGGTGGCCAAATGTGCCTGAAGCTTAAGAAGTCTTCCTAAGATTGCTATTTATTGAAGAAGGATATTGTACCTTCATTAATGTTTAAGCTCTTTTATAACCTTGCTTTGATTATCTGATAAAATTCAGCAAAAAGATATATATGCTTTTCTTACTGCTTTCTTGGACTGATAAGAGAGTTCGCATCTCACTTCACTAGTAGTTTTTTAAAAAGCTAATAGTTTTTTTATATGCATCAAAATATCATTTTTTCAGCCCAGTTTTACGTGTTACAGGTTTACATCTGCAAATCAGACTTTGAAATGAATATGTTTTATGTTTGAACATAAGGATGTATATATATGTTTATATTTATATTTCATTCATAAATTTAAGCTTTCCCAAATAAAAAACTGTTAGTGATTATAGGACAGTTAAATTGATAAAATCATTTTGGATGGATAAATGGGTAAACTCTTAAATTGAGTGGGGGAAAAAAAGCCCTGGAATGTAAATCATTTTTCTCGGACAGCAAATGTTTGGCTTTGGCTGTACTATGATATTCTGCCTATGTGTAGTAAAAACGGCAATGATTTATTAGTTCCATATCCCCTCAGCACAGATGCTGCACAGTCTGTCCCTTTTCTGGGCACTAAACACTAGGTTTTAAAAAACATAATTTCACTCAAGTTTTCCACTTGTGTTCTGTGTTGTACTATTAATAGCAACCCTTTGTTGCCGGTGCCAGCTTTCTTCTAGCATAAGACAGTGGTGCGCAGGAACCAGTTTAACTAAAATACTGTAATTGGCATCCATTTTTGATAGGATAGTCCAGGTGCAGTTCTGTGAAGAATATAAAGACCCTTAAAAATGATGCCATGAAGGTAAAAAAGCTAAACGGGGGTAACAGTTCAGTAGGCTTCAGTGAGCTGTACCTTTGCAATGTCATGGTTTCTTTGGCAAATCATACTTATTTGCTGTTAAGAGGGGGTGAAGGGTGGGGAAAATTTGAAACATTGATGAAGAGCTTATATGTGAAATGTTCTATGGTTCTCCATGAGAAAATACTTTTCTAGAGAGGAAGGAATAAAGAATAGTGTTGGAAACCTCAGGTTTTAGCCTCACTGCTCAGGAAGCAGGAGCTGTATTGCTAATTCTCATTCAGAGGTGAGGTCGAGTCTTGATTTGGTCAAAGTAGATGTGTTGTTCTGAGGAGGAAGGTAAGCAGGGAAGCCTCTGTGTTTGGTGTGTTGTTCTGGTCATTGCACCACTCAGGGCCATGGCTTTGAGGCCGCATTTCCATGTTTTTTGGCTGCAGTCTTTGGAGTTATCCTTGATTCCGTCCCAACTCCTTTGATTCTGCGTATCTGTACCATGGCTCCTGGCCATCCTGTCCTTGCTGCTGTCCCAGGTCATCGCTATCTCCTCTTGCCTGGTCTCTCCCCCTCCTGTCTGTCTTCCGAAAGGAAGTCTCTAAACACAAATATCAATGTTCTATTCTGAAAGTTTCAGTAGGGTGCCTGAATCGCTCAGGATCTTGGAGTCCCAGGATTGAGTCCCGCATGGGACTCCCAGCTCAACGTGGAGTCTGCTTCTCACTCTGACCCTCTCCGCTCTTATGCTCTTTCTCTCTCTCTCAAAAAATAAAATATTTAATAATAATAATAATAAAAGTTACAGTAAAAAATAACAATAATAATAAAAGTTTCAGTAGCTCCCAACCCTAAAGAATGAAAATTTTAATGGCCTTTATAACCTGACTCCCAAATTTCCTTCCAGTCATCTTCTAATACTATGTACCTGACCTACCAGTCACATTAAAATCCTTACTGTTATGATCCCCCCACTCTCCCAGCCCCAGCTCTTGCCCATCTACTTGCCATTGCTCATGCTGTTCCCTCTCCCTGTAGTACCCCTCTTTCCATATTCTACTTGGTGAAATCCTGATCAAATATCGCCTTTTGCCTTTGGCTCAAGTCGTGATCCTGGGATCTTCAGTCCCACATGCAGCAACCTGCTCAGCAGGGAGTTGTCTTCTCTCTTTAACCCTCTCCTGACTTATGTCCTCTCTCTCTCTCAAATAAATAAATAAGATCTTTAAAAAAAAATATCGCCTTCCTCTTATGACATCTTTTTTAAGATTTTATTTATTTATTTATTTGACAGAGAGAGGGATCACAAGTAGGCAGAGAGGCAGGAAGATAGAGGGGGAAAGCAGGCTCCCTGCCGAGCAGAGAGCCTGATGCGGAGCTCGATCCCAGAACCCTGAGATCATGACCTGAGCCGAAGGCAGAGGCTTAACCCACTGAGCCAGCCAGGCACCCCCCTCTTATGACATCTTATCAATCACTCACACTCACCCTACTGACGCCCTTCGTCTGCATCCCTATAGCTTTGCTCATGTTTATTGTTCTTTTTGCCCTACTCTATCTCCCATATTAGATTAAGTCTCCTAAAGGTTAGGGCTAGTCCTTGTACCTGTTTGAAAGCCAGCATGTGTCTTGGTGCTAAGTTTGCAACAAGAATAATACATTTTTTTTTTATTTAATGGAATTCTGGGTTATGGCTATCAGTTAAGATTCTTCATTAAGCAACAGATACAAGAATTCTTTCTTTCTTTTTTTTTTAAGTAAGCTCTATGCCCAGTGTGGAGCTTGAACTCACTACCTGGAGATCAGGAGTCACATGTTCTGCTGACTGAGCCAGCCAGATGAAGACAACACAAATTATTTTTTAATAAGGTATTTCTATTTGAGAGAGAGAGAGAGAGAGCAAGAAAGGGAGCATGAGCAGGGAGGAGAGGGAGAAGCAGGTTCCCCACTGAGCAGGGACCCCGGTGCAGGGGTCTATCCCAGGACCCTGGAATCATGACCTGAGTCAAAGGCAGGCACTTAACTGACTGAGCTGAACAAGCGCCCCAAGGCAACAAGAATTCTTAAGTTAGAGATATCAAGTCTGGCTTTTTTAAAGATTTTTTATTTATTTATTTTGAGAGAGAGGCAGTGAGAGAGCATGAGCGAGGAGAAGGTCAGAGGGAGAAGCAGACTCCCTGTGGAGCTGGGAGCCTGATGCGGGACTCGATCCCCGGTCTCCGGGATCATGACCTGAGCCGAAGGCAGTTGTCCAACCAACTGAGCCACCCAGGCATCCCCAAGTCTGGCTTTTTTAGGCAAAAAGATTTATTGGAAGGATATGGGCACATTCACAAAATCAGTGGGAAGGCAACCCTAGGCATTTTGGCATTAGCTTGACTCCTTCGTCTTGTCCCAGCTCAGCCACCAGAATGGATGTGTTGCCAGCATTTTTAATCTTTAACTCTGCTCAAGGTGTTAACTGTAGGGATGACGTGTTTGGCCACAGAAGAGTCTCTGTCATGAGGCAGGTAACCCAGGGACAAAGATGGCTGTCTGAAAAAAAAAAAAAATCTTTGGGGGAGCACCTAGGATTCTAGACTTAAAATTACTTGGTTGTGGGATGCCTGGATGGCTCAGTCAGTTAAGCATCCAACTCTTGATTTTGGCTCAGGTCATGATCTCAGGGTTATGAAATCGAGCCTGGTGTTAGGTTCCACACTGGGCACAGAGCCTGCTTGAGATCTCTTTCTCCCTCTCCCTTTGCACCGTGTCCTCCCCACTTCATGCACATGTGTGTGCTCTCTTGTGCGCGCTCTCTCTCTCAAATAAATAAATAAATATTTGATAAAATTTACTCAGTTGTAACTGCAGGCAAGTATCTATGCCTCATTTTATTCATCTGATGGTAACAGCACCATTATTATTATGATCAAACGAAATAATGTTTCATTTTAAAATGTCTCCTTAATCACGTTCACCTATTTGAAAATTTGAACTACCACATGAGGCACACCTGGATGGCTTAGTTGGTTAAGGATCTGACTTTGGCTCAAGTCATGATTTTGGTGTCCTGAGACTGAGACTCCCCATCGGGCTCCTTGCTAATCGGGGAGTCTGCTTATCCTTCCCGTCTACCACTCCCTCAGCTTGTCCGCTCTCTTTCTCTCAAATAAATAAATACAACCTTTAAAAAAACAACAAAAAAACGACTGCATGAGAAGTTGCTCATTGTTTTCTCCTTGGCTTTCTGTTCTGTATTTTTTTCTTTTTTCCTCCTTCCTATTTGTTATTAACCTTCCCTTATACTTGGAATCCCATAGTGCTCCAGATGTCCTAGTGGACCAACAGTATAGTTTTAGTTTACTTCTTCTTTCTCCTGCTCAAAATTAGACTGATTCAAGTGATAATATGCTACATACTGTGGGCTAGGTACCCATTTCATTCAAACTTGTAGAGTACCTAGTATGTAAGTCAGGATACAGGTTTGGATGTTGTAACCAAAATTCAGTTACCTGAAAGAATTTCTCTCTCACTTTAAGTGTAGGTAAGTGGTAGAGGTGTATGTGACAGCTCTGTGAGGACCCAGGTTCCTTATATCTTGTGGCTCTTACCCTCAGCATCTTACCTGAGAGGGCTGCTCCGACCTGGCCCGTGACGCAGAACTGGAAGACAGGCTCTTCCTCATGCAGGCAGCCCATGCTGCGCGCCCTGACGTACCCCGGCTGCCACAGCTTTGTCTCATGAATATGCCCAGACACAGGAGAGGCTGGAAGTGTCCCTGTTAACTGGGCATCCGTGAGCTTCTCCCTGGGTCGGTCGCGGTGGGCAGACAGTGCCACTGTAGTGTCAACACCGCAGACCTGAGGCGTAGCTAACGGGTGTGGTGGGCTGGGAAGTGGAACACCGAGCTTAGATGTGCAAGTTGGCATGGCCACACACATACAGCACTGAACCAGGGGCGCTAAGGGGAAGGGTGAGCTGGGGCTTGGGCATTGGGGCCTCCACTCAAGCCCTGAGACCCTTGTATGGAGGGGTGGGCCTGTTCAGCCCAGTCATCAGGTCTCAAGTCTTTCCTTGTCCACTGTTTTAGCTTTGCTTCCGCGTCACCACAGTCCTGCTTACTATCAAGGTCTCCAGAGCAATCACATCGGAACAATGAGTGAAAGTGAAAGTGGGCAGAGCACAGAGCCTCTGGCCTCAAAGCCAGAGGGAGACCCACGGAGACAACTTGCCATTTTAAAATGAAGTAGTATTCTAACAAAACTTACATGTCTATAATGAGAAGTAACAGTGCTGATGTTACTCCTGTGGGGTCAAACCCAGTGGTGAATTTCTCAAACCTCGCTCTACCCTACCACACATACCATATTTCCGACTACTCAGTGCATTACCTATTTTTGTGCTTCAGAACAGTTCGATAAGCTTGGTCCGGTTATCAGCCTCATTTTGTAGATTAGGAAACATGTTTACTGAAGTTAAGAAACTTGGCCAAGGTTATGGGGAGAACAGGTTAAAAAAAAAAAGCTGCACCTTTGTACCTAGGTCTGCCCAACTCCAGAAGTTGTGTTAGCATTAAGCTGCATTTAGCATGCATGGGAAAATGTGGACAATGCTATACACTCCTTACAGTGGTGTTCCCATGGCGATGCACTCACCATCATCTTTGGTGATCCCCTCCTTTCTGTCATTCAGTGAATATACACTGAGTCCCTCTCCAAGGTTTGTGCAGAACTCTGAGTATATCATCTTATTAACTCTGATTAGGACAGGTGTTGTGATCACTGTTTCATATTGGATGAGCACAAGACCCAGGGAGTTAAGGATCTTACTAGGATCACATGGTGATGCTTGGCGAAGCAGGATTCTGACCCAGACCCATTCCGAAGCCTTTTCTTTCCACGAAATGACCCATCTGTCTTGAGAACCCCTCTCCTTGCCAGACCGAAGTAAATAGATCTTCAGTGTTCTCACCACACACACACACACACAAATGTGCTTATGTGAAGTGATGGATGTGCTAACGTTATTGTAATTATTTTGTAGTGTGTATGTATAGCAGATCATTAAGTTGTGTATCTTGAATTCAATATTATGTCAATTATATCTCAGTAAAGCAGGTTGCGGCGGCGGCGGGGGGGGGGCGCGGGGGAGAACTTAGAAGAGTATGGCGGGTGCTCCAGTGTTGAATTTTGTTACTGTCAGTACAGCTGTGTGCTTTCAGGTGTCTGTGCACAGGGCGTGACTCACAGAAAGAAGCCAGGACAGTGACCTCCGGTGGGTGGGACAGGCGTGTCGGTCAGTGAGCTCTGGGGATCTCTCCTCCTTCGTGGGCCACCACATGCATGTGGATACTGCAGGATGCTACCTCAGATGGCTGGCTGGAGAGGTGCCTCGAGGTGTGCTGGAGACACTAACCGCTGTGTTTGTTTTAGGAGGGTTCATATCAGCACAGTTATTTCTCATTATTCATGATTCAAGCTTCCTAAATCCAGTTTGCCTCTTAGGCCCTGGCATAACGTGGGGAGGTGGGGCATCCTCTCTTCCCAGTAAGTGACACATTGTGGGTTGGGGCTCCATGGAAATTATATTCAAAGTAAGTATTCAAAGGTGGAAACTGTCGGCCTCGTTTCTGGTGCTTGTTGTCAGTTTGTGAGTGGCCCTCTCTGAAAGTCAGGCAACAGGGATGATCTCACATGATGAAAATGAATACCACTTCTGCTCCATTACACTTGACTCTTTACAGAGCATATCCACATAAATGATCTCATTGCATTTTCAGTAACCTACTTTGAGGCGCAAAAATAGGTATCATAGCCCCATTTTATAGTCAGACAAACTGATGCTCTGACGTCACGTCCACACAGTCTGGAGCCAGACTTCTGCACTTAATCCCAGCACTGGCACTGTCGTGAGCTGGCTACACCCCTCTAATCCGGTTGCCTTTGCTGTGAAATGGGGATGATAGTAATAGTCCCTACCTCAGGGAGTTTTTGTGAAGATTTGGTGAGATAAAATTGAAAATACTTTGAACAGGTGTAGGCATAGTATGATGTAACCAGATATTATTGTTATTAAAGTGGAAATGGAGGGAAGAAGGAGTGAGACAGGTGATCAAAGGAAAATCAGTCTCAGTTACCACTGCACAAGACCCTAGTATGCCAGGGCTGCCTTTGACTAAGCCCTCTGAGTTGCCATGTACCCTGGCATGGGACTCTGCAGCAATCTGTGAACAATGTAGGTAATCCCCCCCCACCCCCTGCTCATTCTCATGTGAACTGTTCACCCTCCTCTCAGTGACCCCGTCTCAGAGCAGGAGGAAATGGTGTCTTTGTCTCCCCAGGTCACCTGGGGAGGGTCCTTCATCTTTCTGAGTCACTTGAACTGAAAAGTGAAAAATAGGTATTTTCCAACTACAACAGACTTGTGCTCTACCTCTCAGTACCCACAGGGGAATACTGACGCCCAGCCTAGAGCTGATTAACACCAGAGAGTGGACTGGTATAGATAATAGGGCTCCCTATTTAGTTAGTCTGGTCCTCCAGGTGTGGTCACAATGACTCCTTATGTAGAAACTGCGCTTTTAAGTTTCTCCACATGGTTTGGAGGCAGCCTTCATTAGGGACACCTGTGATATATTTTGCTTCTGGGAGACCCACCCCAGCCTTTGGGATCATCCCTCATATTGTTTTCTGAGGCTTTGTGTATTTTGGGTTTATTTGGTAATTAGCGCAGAAAAGCTACAATTATTGGGCAGGAGAGTTGTGAGTGCTGAAATGAGCCAAAATGGAGTGGAGAAATGGGGGTAAGGAACCACAGACGATCGAATGAAGTTTCCAAGTAGAACTAGACCAGGATGCAGTTCTAGGCAGACCACTAGATGGCACTCACACATTAGCGTTAGGAGTAGTCCCTGACACTTTCCACTTTGGGTTTTTGTAGCATCTCTCTAGGGACTAGCCAAAGCTTTGTATCTGTCATCTCCATCCATCCATTCATCCTCTAAACTCTCTTGCTCTTCTGCAGATAAGTAGATAAGTCTCTCCCTCTCTTTCTCTTTCTTTCGATTTAGTGACCTTAAACACCTGCCAAAAGTAACTTCAAAGCCACCCACCTTTTCGGTGCTTTATTTTTACTGTCCTCCTGAGCAGATGTTTACATGGCAATAAATCCATTTTCAGAGTAGGGGAAACAAGGAAACTTATTTTTCTCTTCAGGCATTCTGAGGATATATGCAATACAAGGAGTGGAAATTGAGGGGAAAGAAGTTACTTTAAAAGAGTAGGTAATAGATTTAAAAATATTTCTGTTCAAGAGGTGCCTGGCTGGCTCAGTCAGTAGAGCATTCGACTCTTGATCTCAGGGTTGTGAGTTCAAGCCCCATGTTGGGTGTGAAGCCTACTTAAAAAGAATCGTAAAAAAGAATTTCCATTCAGAATTATGGGTTCCTAACTTATAATGAAATAAAAAATCACTTAAGATTAATGAATTTTTTATCAAATCATTTTCTATTACAGGATTTTCTATAAATGGAGAGTCAAATGCAGAATGCCTTGTTGCATACTACTGGAGGTAGAAGGGAGAAGAGATAAGCAGGAAATCACAGTTGATATTGTTATCTTTATCAGGGTGCATATTGTATAAAAGCAAAACCCCATCTTAAATTTATAATCTGATGTTTCAGAGCAATTTAAAAATGAATTTCTGTATAGCAACTGAAATGGGTTCTGCTCCTGCCTCGTTCCATTCTCTCGCAGCTGGGTGGACATGTTCAGGAGCTGTTTGGCGCATACATGCAGACGTGCTTCATCTGTGCACTTCTTAGCTGAGATAACAGTGCCCTGAGCCCCACTGCTAAGGTTAACCTGTATACTGCAGAAGGACAACAGATGGAAATTCTGGTTTGCAGCCACTGCAGAAAAATAAAAACATGTTCCAAAGGGAAAAGGATCTTGTATTTCTGCGTTTGAACCTTTGATCTGCATTCACATCTGAAGGGAAGGCTAGACCTTTTGGTGGAGACACATGGCTTTGCATCTGTGAAAACACAGCTGTATATAGCAAAACAAAACTAGTGGAAAATACAATGGTTTTGCTGTGTCAGGCTAGCTGCTAATGCTCAAATTCTATACAAATATTGTCTTTTGATAGCTCTTTCAGAAACCCTTCTTGACTTTCTATGTAATTGTTTAGTAACATTTTATTATTTTAAATTCAGATTTTTGAGCTCTTTAGGATTAAGGTACATGGATCTCTTTCATCTTTTCTTTTAAAAAGGCAGTGAAATAAATGGCTTACAGTTAAATTGTAATAACATTATTTAAATTCTGACCTAATTGGGGGTGATGGGAAAAAAAGTTAAACCCTTAAAAAAAAATGACAAAGTTCTAAGTTGATTCTTGATCCTGAAAAATCTTTTATTTTTCGAAGATAACATTGTATGCGCTTTGTGCTGTAAGTTACATTCTTAGGCATTCTCAAAATATATATTCTTAGGCCTCTTAGGCATTCTTGAAACTTGGCTGCTTGTTGTTGAGCAATTAATATTTGTTGTTAAGTGAATTAGCAGCTTTGCTTTCCTTCATCTTTAAATAGCCATCTTCGGCTACTTTCTTTATCAGCGTTGCCCAGTAATGTAAGCCAAGTTTGTTTCATTGGGAGGCATTTGCCTTGAACCTCCATGTTTCCTCTCCGTCCCAGACACAGAGCCCCAGTCTGTGTGCCTGCCTTATCCTGCCCCATACGGTGGCTTCCTACTATTGAATTGGCGACCTTTTTCCGTCCCTCCCCTTCCTGTTGGAGCTCTGGCCCCTCGTGGCCCTCCCCACTCCCTGAGACAGGAGTTGGGTGCAGAGAGCTGATGGACAAAAGATGAGGATGAGAGTTTGATGTGCGAGCAGAAGGCCGCTTGCGTGCCCCTGCTCTGCAGAGGTGTGCCTTACATTTTGCTGAAAGGAGCCAAGCTAAGGCCAGGTCTTTGTGCTGTCACCCCCCCACACACACCCTCCCTAACACCAACAACTTCATCAGCAAGCAGCTCAGGAGCTGAAAAGTGGTTTTCTTAATAGAGATAATTTTGTTTTTATCATTTAATAACAACCTTTGGTGTTAATCACACTGATGGGAAGAGCAGAGCTAGATAACAAGTCCTTCCAAGAAGTGGCCCCTTTGAAGTTCTGGTTCCCGCCTCACCCTTCCAGGAGTGGAGAGGGGGAAAGAAAACAAGTGTGAAGATCTGAAGCCACTGAGGAATGCTGAATTGATGTCTCTCCTCAGCATCCCTGCCCCTGTCACAGTTCTCCCCTCCTTTCAACTCCCTGCCCTTTGAAACTGCAGGGTTGGGGTGGTCAGGCCCTCCAGCCAGGCCATGTTGCAGCTACAGGCCTTCTCCGACAGGCGACAGGACAGGCGACAGGCAGCAGCGGAGAGGAAGAAGAGGGAGAAGAAGCCGGAGGAAGTCATAGGGTAGATCCTCTGCAGAGTCAGGGCTGAGGGCCTTCTCCATTGTGATGAAAGAAAAACAAATACGCCCCCCCCAACAAACAAAAAAGCCCTCCCCCAACCCCAAGGCCTTCTTCACGACTGCATTTTGTTCCTGGGACTGTGGGTGTCACTAGAACCTCTTTTTTTGCAATTCTAGAAGCTACCGTAAAGGACTTGTCAAGCCTATTAATTTTTCAGGCAGAACGGATCAAGCCTGCCTTTGATGCGGGTGCTTCCTAATTTAGTATTCAAAGGTAAAGAGACTCACCTTCTCTTCACTCTTTACATAATTAAAGATTTTTTTCCAGTGGCAGAGAACTAGTGATATGTAGTATTTTTTGAAGTTAAAGGTCCAACTTTTTATATAACATCTGTTCTTATCTCTTTCCTTAAATATAGCCAGTATTTACTTTTTGCTGGTACTTAGTTGCATACCATTCGCCCTGACTTCTAATTTTCGACAGATGGGGTTACAAACGGTACATTCCCTCTATCTCATTCCCCTAATTTAAAAAATATGTATATATATATATGATTATGTATATATTTATATGTTTATATGCCTATTCTAGCAAAATGATAGTGTGATGAAAACTCCAGAATTGTCATTCACCCTCACTTGTTCATTACTCTTGATTTTATTTTCTGCTGGAGCATTCTAAAGTTCACTCAAGTGGACTTTCACAGTTTCCATCTGCTGTGTTTAATAGCAAATTGTGACCCTCAAAACCACTTCAGGGCCTTTTGTGTTCTTATCTGTGCATTTCAATACCTTCTGGGAAGTGCCTTCGGTTTCACTACATATGCAAAAATCCCAGCTTGAATTTTTTGACACCCGCTATCCGTTTGTTGGTGGAGTTCTGTTTTCTATTGTCTGGTTGTTGATGTTGGCAAAAGTCATTTGTTTAACGATGCCAGGGTTACTGTCCCTTATTTTTTATTGGAATGAAATCTGAAAATATTGCTAAGTATTAAAAAAATTAATGCATGCTGTTGAAACTGTTACATACTTGCATGGTTTTATTTTCCCATCGTAAGGTGGGTGATATTTTAAAGATACTAGGTAGTAATAGTCACTAGAAGCCAATTAAAATCACTAGGATTCTATCAGAAACCTGTTTGACAGTATAAATAATTGATATCTGGAAATAAAGCAGCTGCACTGTGCGAAGGGCCCTTCTGTACACTGGGCAGTGTTAGCAATCTCTGTACTTCACAGACCAGGGAACGATTCCTGGGCATTGTCGCCTGGGTTTTAAAAATTTGATGATAAGGCCACATGCAAACAGATTTTTAAAAAACATCTTCTTTACCTATGGATAGAGAGGAATAGTTACATTATTTTCAGGTGTTTGAGCTTCTTAGCATAAAGAAACAAATACCCCAACTCTTCAAGAGCCAGGTGTGAACGGAATAAATTGAGGCACTGTCTGGATGCATCCAGCTTTTTTAAAATGATGTGATTAAAGAGGACATCTGAGAACAAATTTATGAAGTTGTTATGGCAACTGAAACACTTGGATTGAAATGTGTGTATCTGAAACATAAAAGATTGTAGGAAGCCGGAGAAATAAGCACGGCATTGTATTTGGGAAAGGCAGTTGAACAGTGGCAGCCAAATGTTATTTCTTCGTCGGTCATCATTTAGGGTTACTGCCTTGATTTCCACTTGTAAAAATGTGTGGTGATTGATGCTTTCCCAGACCGTGTTGCCTGAAGTCGCCATGCCTTGAACCAGCGTTTGCTCGTTGGTCATTTGACCTGTTGAGAAGTCACTCTTGTGTTGTGTTCAATGTGGAGATTGCATTTAGAGTTGCCTCGGCATTTGCCCATAAGTTTACCGGTCTGTGTTCTCACATTAATGTCCTTGTTTGTGAGTAGCCTCTACAGTGTGTCCATTCACCATGTCACCCTAGCCCACCACCAGTCACCAGTAAACAGCCGCACTCAGAGGATTCAAAAGATTGAAATATTCCCTGGAATTTCCTGCTTGCTTCGAAAAGCTTTATATCCCTTCTATGTAACTTGATTCCACCTTAATTTTTCATGCTTTTAAATTTTTCTCTCGGGTGCTGGCAAGAGTATTAAGTAACTGTTGTTTTGAATCACAGGCAAAGATGTTTAAAGTTAACACCTACAAATTTGTATTAGAGTGTGTTAGAAAATCAATACTTGTAGCCATATCCAGAATGCTTCAAGTTTTTTCGTTCACTAGACTTTAGATATGGAGTGTCCAGAAAATTGTTTTTAATATATCATTACAAATTCTTTGTAATATATATTTTTGGCTTTACGTGAAAAGATAGTTAAATGTCAGTTATAGTAATTTTAGTAGATTATCCCATAAGTAATACACTATTTTAACTGAAAGGTGTTTGACAACAAAAAATAACATTTACATCAAAAAATTCAAATAAAAATGTTTTCTTTATAAACATCGATTGTTGAATATTGATTACTGGTTATTTAGTCTCCTTGATTTTAAGCACAGTACTTTTTACTTTGAATGGTCTTAATTCCTAAAATTAAGCTAAGTGAAACAAAGGAGGGGAAAACAAAATAGTATTTAGAAAATTTTATTTTTCTCAAGTTCATGAATTGGAACTTTTTATTCTTGCTGAAATTACTTAGCAGTTTTGAGTTGGACGGGAGGGTATAATACCCAAACTTTCCATCTATAATGGAGTGTTTTCCTATTTCTTTAAAGATTGAGCTCAAAACATTATTCTATTACAAAATTAACTGCTGTTAAACTGTCAGACTTATTATTCGTTTAAAATATTTAAATCTGTGCATTTGTGTTTTTAATCCCTTTTTGCATATGTATATGGAGGTGATTCTATTTTGATATGGCTTCCGTATTTTGAAAATTCATAGATTGAAGATGACATCAAAATGAAGTGTTTCAGGAGTATTAAACATAAGAATTTGGGGTATTTGCACATAGTTTACAGTAATGGATTTCCCTTTTCCTTTCTTTAGTCTTTCAATCTTAAGGATTTTTTAAAAAGTGTGATTTTGATTCTTCCAAAGTGGATACTATTTTATTTCAGGTGGGTCGTTTAATAGTTTGTTGATGTTTTCAAGGTCTCTAAACAAAGTCTGATGTGTTAACAGTCTTATTAACGATGTTAAAATAGAATTAACAGCTTGTGGATGCCTCCAGAGCACAATAGCCTGTCAACCTCGCCTGCCCCCTTATAAATTGTACCCCTGCTGTCTTCCCTTTGTTTCATGCCCAATCAGCAAACTAAACTTTTGTGGAGAGAGAAGGCAGTTCAAGTGTTTCTGCTGCAGTTGAAGGGAGGAGCTAATGTGGAATTTACTGGGAGACCAATCAGTGCTGGAGGGAAGAATGACCCCAGATTGGGAAGAAGGACTTTGTTGACCTGCTTGGCTCCCTGACCTTTCCTTGCTATTTTGTCGCTTTAAAGAGGTTTACTCTGGTTGTTGAGTACTTTATGATGCTTCTACTAAAGCTGCATAACTTTTAGACATTTGAGATTATTTAAGATGATCTCAGCACACATTTTACAGTGCTGTGTGATCTTTAGGAATTTGATGAGACGTTAGTATTTAAAATTATTTAAAAAGCTGACACAACAATAATATATTTTTTTAAGGGAGGAATACATTTTCATCAGTTATCTTGAACCAGATTCTAAATCTTTTCTAGTGTCTCTTCCTCATAGCTACTTTGGTGGAGAGAGAATCACATTAGCTACTGATGTTAGAACATTGGTTCTATTTTGTTGAATGTATGCTTTGAAAAAATAGATTTCTATCTTTTTGTTTGTTTATTTTTAGTAATCTCTATACCCAGTGTGGGACTTGAACTCATGACCCTGAGATCAAGAGCTACATGCTTGTGCAACTGAGCCAGCCAGGTGCCCCTGTATCTTCTAGGTCTTTAAAAGATTTTTGTTTGTCAGGTAATGGTTAAAATGAGTTGAAAACTAAGATTTTTAGGAGAAGGCTTATTTTTTCATTAGTATTATGGGTTACCCTGACAAATGGGTGATGCCGTCTTATCCTTTACCACTAACCAATTTAGTAACTTAATAGTACAGCACATTTATAAAATATTTCCCAATTCTCACTGCATATTAAAACCAGTTTCGGTAAGAGATCATTAGACATTATTGAGACTTATTTTTTGTGTACTTGTGGTTCTTATTTACCTTTAAATAGGCCAAAATTCAGCACTGAAATCTGAGGTGGTCCCTGTCAGTACAAAGAAAGAACATCTCATGCTAGATGCAGGACTGAACATTTTCTTTAAATCAGGGTTTAATAAAATTACTCAAATGCATATAGACACAGGGAATGAGATATAGTTAAAGGAACTATGATTTTAAAATATGATTATTTTGTCAAGGAATATGCTAGAAAGAAAATTAGGCAGTACATACTTATCACTTCTCTTTAGCTCACATTTTTGCTACTTAGGTGAAGCTCAAGGAGAATATTTCCTCCTAACTTTATAAACCCTAGAGATATGTATCCATTTATTGAACAATGTATCAAACTGGGGCAAACAGGGACTTGTTTGATACTAGCGAGATGCATGGGTATAAATAATATTTTCTGGTTGGCATCTTTGAATGCACACTGCTTCACTAGGGTCATTTTACCTGGCCAAGGAAGAATGTCTCTGTGGTAGTTCTCCCGTGAGTGTAACTGCTTGTCATTTTTACTCAAAGCCCTCGTTGCTGTCCACCCCTATCCCATGGCCTAGTGTGTCTTCACGTTTTACTGTTGGGCAGCAGAACCATCTTGCAACCAAGTGTAACTGACCTCTTTTTTGGTGTGCCTGCTGAACAAGTATTCCAGGCTCTAGAGTCGGGGATTTGCCTAGGGATGTGGGCACTACGCTTTTGTGGAGCCCAGACATCAGTACTGCAGCCACCTGATGCAAGTGTCCAGTGCATGTCTGCATGGATTGGGATGATAAGAAGCCAAAGGGATTAACAACAAACAAAGAAACCTTGTTACCTTTGTGCAGAAGCCAGCTGGCATCTCACAGGGACAACTTCAGCTGCTCCATTGTCACTAAAGCTGGGTTCGGATGGATCTCATTTGCTACTGCTTTTCTAGGAGCATGCCACAGGCTTGGTCACCATAGGGAAAGGGGAAAGAATCAACTGGAAACCCGATGCTGGGGCCCATGTCTTTTGTTTCAGATGATGCTGAGAGGGATAAGACTGCACATTTAATGAAATTTTAATAGTGCAATTTCTCTCCATAAGGTGTTGTAAATAGCATCTATCTTCCAAAAGTTCTCTCCTTTTTTTTTTTTTTATCATTTCTTTTATAAGCTTGAAGGAAAAAGAGAAGTCAGTGGTCCCAGCATTTGCCTTTGTTGTGGCCTAAATTAATTGTAACTCTTCACCACTGACATTTACTGAGATGATCAGGGTCATAGACATAGAGCTATAACCCAGTTCAGGTCTGGAACCAGTCCCCTTGAACAGAAGTTTTCATGTGCTCTCAGAGTTCTGAATTGGCCACAGCAGCTTTCAGGAAAGTAAAGGATACAAATAAAGTTTCTGACGATTTGACTGTTTGCTTCTGCGTTTTAAAATTTGTCAAATGTAGGGGTTCCTGGGTGGCTCAGTCGTTGGGCATCTGCCTTGGGCTCAGGTCATGAGCCCAGTGTAGGTGGAATCCAGCCCTGCATTGGATTGGGCTCCCTGCTCAGCGGGGAGCCTGCTTGCTCTCCAGCCTCCCCCCCACCCCCGCCCCCGCAACTTGTGTTCCCTCTCTCGCTGTCTCTGTCAAATAAATAAAATCTTTTAAAAATAAAATAAGATAAAATTTGTCAAATGTAAAAATAATTTTTCTCAGGAATTTTGTAATTCCCTGAAGTGGTTACTTTAAAACCAGTTGTGTGTGAAATGCTGTTTAAGAAAGAATTCATATAAATGTGCTTCTTTATTCAATCATAAGGGAGACTGGGAGAAAGGATGTTTTATTTTTCAGTAGTTTTTGTTCCATAGGAATATGGAATTATTGTTATTAGGGTTAGTAATAACTTACTTTTGCATAATACTTTATAATTTTTAATATACTTTAAAAAACATTATCAAACATAACCCCTGAAGAGTTCTACAGGAAGATATTATTGTCCTCGTTTTATAGATGAGGAAACAATAAATGCACATACTCATACATGCCACATAGAGCCTGCTTTGTATTTCCAGAGAATTCTATGTTTTAGGAAATAAATTTGGTATGTAAACTGGCTAGAAGACACAAATCTAGTCCTGAAGAAGTTATTTTGGTTCCACATCATAGCTACAAAAGATGACAAAAAATTGGAATAAAATCATATGATGATGTGCAATCCCCCTTTAAATACATAATTTCATGAATGTTGGTTTTATGATTGTTTCATTTTCATGTGTTTCCTTGTAAATAGGAGAATTATCCCCTGTGTTTTTAAAGATAGAAATTATAATCACAATATCATAACAGAATATTTTCCATTTAAAAGGTAGTCTGATTTGTAGTTTCAAATATGAATTTTTTAAATGAAATCTCAAAATGGTTAAAATATATGTACTCCTAAAAATCATATCTTTTTTTTCTCCTTCTTGTTAAAGACTGGGTATCCAGGGTATTTGTTTTGGGGCAATTTAATGCTACTGTTCAGAAACAGAACTATGTTACTGGGGACAGGAAAACCTGATTAGTGTTTCTAAGAATTATTACAGCACAGCAAGACAGGGAAGCAGTCCAAAAGCACTAAAGGTTAAATGCAATTTGTAATAACTAGGAGAAGGCTTTACTTGTTTAAAAAAAAATGTTTCTTAAGAGCCATTAAAATTGTCTAAGTGATATATTTGACTATTTTCCATTATAATATTTTTATATTATTTTCATAAAAATATTTTGTTGGGAGGGGCAGAAGAGAAAGAATTAAAATGAGAAAGAAAACCAAAAGTTTCCTATTTTACAAGATCCAAAATCCTAGCAGTGTAATTTTCAATGAAAAAAATTATTAATGTAAACTTTCGTATGATAACCTTAAGGTCAGTTATACTTGGTTGCAAGATGGTTCTGCTTAAAAAAAAAAAAACTGGGGAAATAGTTATTTTATGATAAGAGGTTGATCTAGAATTTCTTTAGGGCTGCTCTTAGACTCAAATCAAGCTTCATTTCTATCTTTAATTCTGATAATCAAGCGCAAATTTTGCATTCTAGAAGTTTAGAGAAGGAAAAACTATTGGTATTATATGTCCAGGGTTTTTAAAAACAGCTCTAACATCAAAATGGCCAAACTGTTGGACTGATTCATGTTAGATAAAACAGATGGGATTCCCAGATCGTGCACCGTTCAGCCGTTTGATGGAATTCGCGCCACCCTGACCAGCGAGCCCAGATGGCGCTTAAATCTGTCACTCTTTAACGACCCTACTGTTTTTTAAAAATATTTTTATATTTGAGCCCATTCGGTTAATCTGAGAGATTAATCATTTCCAAGATATGTCTGGGGAGGGATTTAGTGTGGGTTTCATTTGGAGGGGCTGAGGTTAAGAAGAAGGAGGAGGCCTCTCAAACACAGGTCTACCTCCTAGAGAGAACACAAGGGGGGAGGCCTGGTAAACTTGGGCTTTGGAACACTTTCTGGGCACCAAGATTGAGAAAGCCATGTAAAGAGCAGTACAGTAGCACTGGGACTTAAAGAAAGAAGAAGGACTTTTGGGAAGGGTCTGAGAGTGGATGAGTGGAGATGCCCAGAGAAACGACTGCACTGCTGAGCAAAGGACACAGGTGCCAACTGCCCACGCTAGGGTGGCTTTATGTGGTCTGACCCTAATCACACTGGGATGACTCTGATGGGTGGGCCTCCTGGGATGACTGGGGTGGGTGTGCCACCTGGGGTGGAACCCAGAGATCAGATCCAACATGATCAGACGCTCTGAGATGGTTCTTTTAGTAAGAACCTGTTCTGCAACAGAACATTTACAAATCTGAGTTTTTCCCTGAAGTGTTTTTTTTCCCCCCTCTCTTTCTTAAATTACTATTTTAAGTCAGTCAGTTTGCTGAAATGCTTCAGTGATTTGGGACATGAGATGCTGGCTGGCTCCTCCCTCCAAAATCTCTAACCTTGGATACATTTGCAGAGTGGCTTAGAATTGCTTTCTATTCCTGCTGAGATGGGGAAAGGAAAAATGAATGGTTTTTCATTATGCAAACCCAGTTTTTTTATTTGCATTTGAATCAGATGTAGTAGGTGTCAAAATACAGTGCAGAATTTATACCATTCATGTGAAAATTTATACTGCCCCCAAAAGCCAGGAGAAATGGGCAAACCCACCTACATTAACAACATTTAAAAATCCCTACTCTCTTTAACGATGTTCTTGGTGGTATTGGGGCTGCTTAGGGGTGGTTTTCCTGTTTGTCATCTGATACTCCCTATATAGGTATCCCCTGCTTTTTGAAAGTTTGCGTTAGCCACTTTGCTTTTAAGGAAGACCTACCTTAGTACCTGTTTTCACTAACTCAAAGAACTCCTAAGAGGACTTTTGCTTTTATGAGAAAAGCAAAAACAGCACTCAGCATTGGTTTTACAGCAAACTGTTAGAGAGGCATTGCAAACCTATAGCATCCAGAACGGCCCCGCCTAGCTCCTTCCCCGAGAAATGCTCTCAGCATCTCAGCATCAAGGCACCAGAGCTTTGAACTGTGCCTGTGAACATTTGTGCTTTATCTCCATTTATTTTCTACATCTGTTGGCAAGATGTGTTGTAAGGTTGTAAGAAAAGTCTAAGACAGCCTATTTTTTGGACCTGGGAATGCTAAAAAAAAATTTCCATATGCAATAATAATAATTGCTTCTTCACTTTATGCCATTTCAGCTTACAAAAGGTTTCACAGGAATTTTCTATTTTCAGATAATGGGAGAAACCTATACTTGGGAGTCTCACGGATGGCATGCTGATATGTCTTACTTTTGAGCATGGCAGAGATGTGGGAATGGGGTTCCAATGTCTTGTCTCCCACCTGAGTATCTGCACACTGAAAATACATTATAATTCTGCTTCAGAGGGTTTCCAAGGAAAATTAAATGACCTTTATGTACACCCAAAAGTCAGCAGAGAAGCAAATTATGTGGGGAGGTTCGTTTGGAAGCTTTAGAGCTCTGGTGGTCTCAGGGACTCAGGGTCTGTTAGAAATCACTGCTGTACCAGAATACTGTGGGAGCTGACACTTGTTAACTATCCACCCATGTGTAACCATCCCATGGGGATGAAACTAGGTAAGTTTTGAACAGAGGAGAAGAACTTCGAACACAGAATATGTTGTTTTCATCTTAAGTCTAGTAACCATTCAACTGTCACAGTCCTTGCTCTCTCTGTCTCTCACATGTGTGTGCGTGCACGCACACACACACACAGCCAGATTATGGAAAGGATTGCTTATAGTCATGTTTAAAGGATATTGCTTTTTATAGACAGTAAATTGCCATTGGAAGAGTGGAGAGGCCACCCTGCATCTAATTCGGTAACATGTTGAGGATTGGATGGTAATCAGTAAGACTCAGTTTTGTGTGTATATGCATTGTGTATTGGCTTCAATTTCTTAGGTAGTCTTTGGGTATTTACGGAATAAGATTGAAAATTTTAATGGAAACAACAAATGCCTACGTTAAAAATTATGAAGTCATATAATGTACTTGGTATTATCTGAACAATGAATTTCTTCCCTTTTTGACTAGAGTATATATGCCTAATAGTCCAGATAAACATTCTCTCTTAAATTTTACCTGTCAACTCATTCCGTACTCACCTCATTTCCTCTAAAGACTAAAATGTCTCTGGGCACCTGGCTGACTCAGTCAGTACAGTCAGCATGAGACTCTTGGTATCAGGATTTTTAAGTTTGAGCCCCACGTTGGGTGTAGAGATTACTTAAAAATAGAATCTTAAAAAAAAAAAAAAAAAGACAAATCTCTCTACTATTCCGGTTGGCAAATGTTCTGTTTAGGAACAAAAGGAGATAGAGATAGATATAGAGATGCAGATACAGATATAGCTATAGATTTGAAGAATTCTGTTGTCACTTGAGAAATAAGGCACCATGAAGGAAAATAACCCATAGATTTTTCACTAATGACAAATAATCAAGTATTAAAAATGAGGAGCAAAGGGACACCTGTGTGGCTCAGTCAGTTAAGCATATGACCTAGGCCCAGGTTATGATCTTGGGTCCTTGGAATCGAGCCCCATGTTGGGCTCCCCACTCAGTGGGGAGTCTCCTTCTCCTTTACCCTTTCCCTCTGTGCCTCCCCCTGCTTGTGCTCTGAATAAAATCTTCTCTAAAAAGTGAGGAGCAAAAAGTAATACTTCACTGTTAATGAACTGTTGGCCATTTGGGCTAGATGATTGTGTTTTGGTAGACAGAAAAAAGAGGAAAACTGCTCTCTTCATTGCCTGTGTCTACATTCCCTCCTTGACATGACACTGACACAGCAACCCCAGCCTGGCTTCTGGAGGTTGAACTGAGCATTGCATGGCCAGGTCCAGGCCAAACCAGGAAATAGGATTAAGGGATAAAGCCAAACTCAAAGGCCATGGTATAGTCAAATCAAGGTATTCATGTAGATGAAGAGTTACTGGGACTAGAGTCAGATTCAGAGCCATCGGAGAGCTGGGTTCAGAGTAGAAGGCAACAGATGGAGGCCCTAGAGGTATCCTCAGCTCTCGAACAGAACCACTGGTGTTCTTACAGGGCCTTAGCTTTGAACACATAGTGAGGCATTAAAGACCTAGAGTGCTGTGAAGAACATGTGGGTCGTCCATTCTCCTTTATAGAGCCGTCTCTAGCCATTGGCAAAATTCCACAGGTTCTTTTCAGAGTATCTTTAAAAAAATCAAAGGAAAAAAGCCATAAGCCTTAAAAAAGTTGGGTATCCCTAGCAACCCTAGTTTTCCAAATAGAAAATGTAAAGTTAGATGGTGGTTCCAAATTATTGTTTTCTTCATCTTTGAAAGATTTCCTAGTTCACTGAGAGCCAGCCTTCAACTGGATGGATTTTATAAAGTTTATTTTCATTCCCTATAAAGATCCCTATTTTTAGCTTTTAAGAACTGTTACAACTGAGATATAAACGGTATTCTGCACCCTACACAGTACACATCTCAGAATTAGAGGCAGAGTTTCTAAAACTGCAAGACAAGTTTAGTCTTAGTCAATCTGTTAGGTTTCCTTATAGGAATTTTTTCTCGTATTATTTCATTTTAGGGGAAGCCTGTTAGAAATTTCCATGTGTATAAATGATGTTTAAAAAATTCTCACTATCCAAATTTGTGGAATTTCCCATCACAGTTTATAATCTCCTGAAATAACTAAAAGATTTTATTTATTTATTTATTTATTTATTTGAAAGAGAGCGCATCAGTGCAGGAAAGGGCAAAGAGAATGGGAAAGGGAGAAGCAGACTACCTGCTGAGCAGGGAGCCTGGCATGGGGCTCCATCCCAGGACCCTGAAATCTGACCTGAGCTGAAGGCAGACATTTAACCAACTGAGCCACCCAGGTGCCCCTAACTTGTTTGTAATTTCTACACACACGCTCCAAAAGCAGCATCCCTCAGACCCACCCTTAATGAAGGATGGGATACTTAATGAAACACTAGACTACCAGGCCAAGGAATTTGAAACTGAGCTGGAAGGAGCTTATGAAAGTTTTCAAATTTGGGAGGGATGTGATTGCATTTTAGGAAGATTAATGCATAGCATTAGGTAAGATAAATTCAAAGGCTCAGTGGGGCCCAGGGAAAGACTGGAAGCCAAAAAAGCTAAAGTCAGGAAATGATTGCAAAAGTTCTATTAGGAAGTGACAGGTACCCAAACTTGTACATTGAAGAGATATGTGAGAGCCTCCCCTTCTACATGGGCTCATGTCACTGACTTGGGCACCCCATTGCCAGGCACACACTTCTGATCTCCTCTTCTCTCAGTTCACCTTCAGTTCTCAGCTCATGCCCTCAGGCTTCTGACTGCCCTTTGGGAAGCTCCCTCACAGGCCTACAGCTTTGAGGCCAAGAACTGTATCTTACTCTATTCTTGTTTTCAGTGTCTAATAGAATAGATGTAGTAGGTGCTTGATGAATACTTCTGAATGAATGAATCAGTGCCGAAAGCCACTTACCATGCAAACTTTTAGTAAGTGATGTTGGGACTTCAGAGCCGGTAATGCCCATTCCTTTGCTTCCTAATTTTAGTTTGGTGGCAAGAGATAGTTATGGTTAGGAACATAGGCCCAGGAAATTAGAATATGGTCACCATATTTGCTGTCCTATGACCCCAAGCAAGTTATTTGATTTTTCTGTCTCAGTTCTCTCCTTTGAAAAATGAGGATAATGTTCTAATGAACAAATGAGACCAAATATCCAAACTTCTAAGATAGTTGCCTGGCACAATATTGGAACTCATATAACTATTATAATTTATTATCATTAGTATTGATAGCAATCATAATGGAAGCCATTTACTACATTTTGGTTTGTGATTGAAAGTTTACTGATAGTAAGAGATATATTGAGATGATAAGGATGAGTGTTTTATTCAGTCCTTCACACTCTGTGGGGCTGCTCATCTTTTTAAATGATATTTGTATATAAATGAAACTTCTGGACAACCATAAAAGTTTGTGAAAGTGTGTTATAAAGAATCATATTGAAGAGCTGTTTAATGAGCTAGTAGAGAACTGAAAAATGTTCATGTATGTTTACCTGTCATGAACTACAGTGATTCCCTTGGAGCCTGAGCAAATTCTAGCTCTCCTCTTAACTTAGTATTGGGATATGGCATGGACTTTTTGTAATTAAAGAAGGAAAAAAAAAGATTGAAAAAAGAAAAAAAAAAGATGCTAGATTCTAGCCATGCTGAAGCCCAGAGGTGTACATTGTAATTGATCACTGATGTTTTTATTTTTAATTTTGACTCCAAGCACAACCTGTGCTGGCAATAGTTGTGAATACAGGGATGGTGATACTGCTTCTTGTTGGGAGTTGTCACCTCTGAAGCAGAGGCTGCAGGCCTCCTGGGTGGTGCTTGAGTGTCAGATCTATCTCATGTCTTTCAGGAGACGATATCACTCTTTAATATAGACTTATATTGTTAGCTGTTAGCTATTATTATTAATATTGTTAATAACTCTATTATTAGTGGTAATTATTAGCCCCTTCTAAAGCTCAAGAAAAAGCAAACACACTGTGGGTAACTACTTTAGATCTTTTTCTTTGGGAATTTCTTTAGTCTTAATTAGAAAGCACCAAGGTGCCTGGGTGGCTCAGATGGTTGGGCATCTCCCTTTGGCTCAGGTCATGATCTCCAAGTCCTGGCATCAAGCTCCCATTGGGCTCCTGGCTCAGCTGGAAGGGGGCTTCTCCCTCTGCCTCTTCTCATGCTCTCTCTCTCTCTCTCTCAAATGAATAAATAAAATCTTTAAAAAAAAAAAAAGGAAAGAAAACACGGTAACAGTAAGTTTTGAATATATAAAATTTTGGCTTAGGATATGGCAGTGCTTCCTCAGTCTCATTAGAAAGTTTTGTGCAACATTTCTAAAGTTGCAGATTGTGAATAAGATCAATGTGTTCTCATTCCTAAACTCAGCAATGCTTTTGCATACAGGAAGATCAGTGTTATATACGAGATAGATCACTTTAACTTTTCTCCTTTTGTAACACAGGGTATTTTCAAACCTCTCCCTGTTTAAAAACCATCTCTACATGTCATTGTGGAGAAGAGCCACACCATGGAACTCTTAGCATCTCGAAGATCACTTTATGACATCTCTGTCATCTGTTCTTTTCTCTCTGCTCTGAATATTAGTACTTAGCTGTTGGGAAATCTAGAACACATTCTCATCCTTTACCTGTGAATTTTCATTTGCCAGACAAATGTAAATATCTCAACATCCACAATTTTGTTGTAAGACTCATGGAGTTGAGAGAATCTCCTATGTCAGTTGCGTGTTTCGGGGCCATAATAAATAATAAACAGCAGCAATAACCCTTTACATCAGTTTTCTCCACTGTTCATTTTGTGTAAAAATCTGTGTAGCAAAATTTTATACCCTTGTAAAGTCACCATTAAACAAATGTTGCCAGGTGATGGGTCCAGTGGGATTCCAGTAGTTATTCATTCATCCAACCAATATATATTGAGGGACTACCTTGTTCTAGGCATTTGAGATCCATCAGTGAACAAGAACAAATACCTGTTGGGGCCAGAGGTGGAGGAAGGATTAGTAGTTTAACTTTGGACAGGTTGACTTTTAGATTCTCTATTAGAAATCAGGTAGAGAGGGGCACCTGGGTGGCTCAGTCAGTTAAGTGGCTACCTTCGGCTCGGGTCATGATCCCAGGGTCCTGGGATCAAGCCCCACATTGGGCTCCCAGCTCAGCAGAAAGCCTGCTTCTCCTTCTCTCTCTGCTTGCTGCTCTGTCTACTTGTGCTCTCTCTGTATCTGTCAAATAAATAAATAAATCTTTTTTTTTTTTTTTTTTTTTTTTTAGATTTTATGATTTGACAGAGCGAGAGATTACAAGTAGGCAGAGAGACAGGCAGAGAGAGAGGGGCAAGAAGGCTTCCTGCTAAACAGAGAGCCTAATGCGGAGCCTATCCCAGGACTCCGAGATCATGACCTGAGGGGAAGGCATTGGCCCAACCCACTGAGCCACCCAGGTGTCCCTAAGTAAAATCACGGAAGGAAGGAAGGAAAGAAGGGAAGGAGGGAAGGAGGGAGGAAGGAAGGAAGGAAGGAAGGAAATAAATAAATAAATCAGGTAGAGATGCCAAGATGGCAGTTGAATGTTGGAGTCCAGAATTTGGAAGAGTGGTCTGGACTGGAGACCTACATGTGGAAGTTGCTAGCATAGGGGTGGCATTTAAACCAATAGAACCAGGTCGGCTTCCTGTGGGAGGAGTATGAGGCTGTGGACCCAGGGCTGACTGTGGGATACTCCCAACCTTAAGGGAGAGGGTGAGGGGAAAGTGGGAGGGAAGATCCAGCAAAGGAGATGGAGAAATAGCAAGCAGTAAGATAGGATTATAACTAAGGCGTTTGTGTCCTGGGAATGAGGTGAACACAATGGGGTTGGGCTGGTGATTATGCTACATGCTGCTGGTAGGTCAGGTAATTTAGGATCTGAGAATTAGCTAATACATTTAGCAACCTGGGGATCAGTGGTGGCCTCAACAAGAGCAGATTTGGAGGGGGTATGGGTTTTTTCTTCCTCTTCAGAGGGGGAGAAATTTTAAATAATCCTGTATTTGGAACACTCATCAATCTTTTTTTTAAAGATTTTATTTATTTATTTGACAGACAGAGATCACAAGCAGGCAGAGAGGCAGGCAGAGAGAGAGAGGAAGAGAAGCAGGCTCCTTACTGAGCAGAGAGGTGGATGTGGGACTCCATCCCAGGACTCTGGGATCATGACCTGAGCCAAACGCAGAGGCTTTAACCCACTGAGCCACCCAGGTGCCCCTGGAACACTCATCAACCTTTATGATTGACCTTGCAGCTTCTACTGAAACATACATTAAAAGGACCAAAAATGTAAGGAATCTCTCTACTTTTAAAATATGTATGTGTAAAAAATACATATTTTTTAAAATGTATGTAAAATATATATGTGTAATATTATATATAACAATTTTATTGAAATGTAACATATATCAAATAGTTTATCCACTTATAGTGTACAATCAGTAGTTTTTCATCTGTTTACAGTGTTGTGTGACCATTACCACAATTAATTTTAAAACATTTTCATCACCCCTAAAAGAAATGTCAGACCTATTAGCAATCCTGGCAAACTCCCCAGGCCTAGGCATTCACTAATCTATTTTCTGTTTCTATAGATTTGCCTCCTTTGGATATTTCATATAAATGTAATCATAAAATGTGGTCTTTTGTGACTGATGTCATTCCTTTAGCATAATGTTTTCAAGGTTCATCCATGCTCTGTCATGCATCAGAAGTTTCTTTCTTTTTATGGCTGAATGATGTTTCCTTGTATGGATGAACCACAGTTTATCCAGTGATCAGTTGATGGACATTTGGGTTGTTCCTGCTTTTTAGTTATTGTAACAGTGTTATGAACATTTATATACAAGTTTTTGTGTGGTATGTTTTCTAGGGTGTATATGTAGGAGTGGAATTAGATTTCTACATTCTTGTTAATGTCATGGAATAGCCTATATTGATATTACCACAATTTCAGGGCTAGAGGTAAAAAAATGAGAGTTGGAAAGTGGGACCTAGAGCACCTGTTCTTTTTTTTTCTTTCCCAGAGCCCTAAGCTTCCAGAGCTATGTTAGCCATAGTTACTGTTGAGTTACTGCAGTTCTAAATGAATGGATATTTCTCCTTGATCTGGTTTTGTTTTTTTTTAAGATTTTATTTATTTATTTGACAGAGATCACAAGTAGGCAGAGAGCAGGCAGAGAAAGGGGTGGGGACCAGGCTCTCTGCTGAGAGCCCGATGTAGGGCTCTGTCCTAGGGGCCTGAGATCATGACCTGAGCCGATGGCTCAGGGGTTAAGCTCAGAGGCTTAACCCACTGAGCCACCCAGGCACCCTTCTCCTTGTTCTGTTTTGGAGCATAGTCCTATATAGTAGGCTGCATCAAAAAGGGCAGAGAGTGAAGGAGAGAGTCACTTGCTATTGGCTTCCTGAAAATATAAGGTTTTTTCAGAATCTAGGTCATTGTTTACTTTTAGCTGCATAAAATTTTCAAGTAGATTTTCTTAGACCATCTCCAGAATGAAGAAGCCAGGAAAGGCAGCCAAATACATTGACTTGGAGGAAAAAACAACAACAACTTGTAATTGCCTGTCAGTCTTTGGATTTACTTCTGGGGAGCACCAATTAAAAATCTCAAACATCGCTTTTTCAGTGGAATTACATTAATACGAAAGAGTTTTATCAAATATGATCGTGTGTGTGTATGTGTGTGTGTGGTTTTAAACATTTCCATAATGAGTTCCCAAGTGCTTTTTTGGCTTATTAAAGCTTGTGTGTTTGCAATTTATTTGGCAAAATGCCTTTAGTGAAGAAAGGATATAGTGTTCTCTTGGTTCTTTGCCCAAAGTAATTTTGGAGAAGTCTGTGACTGTGTTTAGTTCATGTCATTCATTGGAGACAAGTCATTGTAATTACATTTGATCACAATCAGTTTACAGTTGTTTTATCATGTTTTCATGCTGAATATCTACTCAGACATCATAGCAAAACTTAATGGCTACTGTTTTATTTGTACATAAAATGTTTTATAGCCTTTTTCGCAGTACACATCAGGTTTCAATCATCACTGCTGTGTAGTAAGAGGAAAAGAGATGGATAAAGAATTATCAGAAATCCTTAACTATATAAAATTTTATGTCAGGTCACCTTGCCGTTAAAGATACTGAATATATTTTGTGGCTTCCCCCCTGCCCCAACATGTTAGCCATTGTAGAAGAGAAAACCATATGAGATGTGGAACTTAAATTCACCTACAATGGTTTACATTTGCTTCGCTCTCCACTGGATGTGGATATAGATAACATTCTTGGTAATAGAATTAAAAGGCAGCATATTGTTATTCTTGGGATTTAAAAGCAGGTTATCTTCTTAACTATAAGGCTAATAAGGACTTTGTTATTGTTGTTTCAGAAAGTCTACAACATCTGCACTGTGTGGCGGAGTTACATTTCAGGGTGTTATTTACAGCTGCCAAATGCTGGAGGCTCTCTCCTACCGGACAGTCCCTGATTTGCTAATTACGGTAGCCCTGCTTCAGCAGTGGATTTGGGTGAATTCACTCGTTATCTCCCAAGTGTCAGTTCTCACTGTTATTTTCCCCAAAAGGTTGTTCTCTAGTCCTGAAAACTGCTCTTCTCTGTATATTTGATTCTCTGGTTGAAGATGCGCCTGTTAGAAAAGTGTAATTAATGGGAAACTTTGACATCCAGCTGAGAAAATTAGTTTGCATCAAAAAAGGCAAGATAGAGGATTAAAGAAATTTTAGTCCTAATCTAATTAACACCAATTAAAAGATCCAGATGAATTTGCACCAGAAAATTGTTAATTATTCACCAATTTGCCTTTTCTACGACAAAACTAAAATTAGGATAGTATTATTATCTTTTTTGTTTTAGGAGACTACCAGAGCAGGTTTGTTACAATCATCTTTTGTATAATTAGAGAAAAGGTAGGCGGCGGGAGTTAGTGTGAAACAGTTTACTCTCCTGACATTTTCATGTGGATTAACTCTTTAAAAACGGAAAGCACAGGAGAATTTTCTTAGCATGTTTCTCACAGACATCTGATGAGGATCTAGCATGCACTGGATCCTTGCTCCATGCAGTGAAAAACCGAGCATGTGTGCAGCAAATTTGGGTTTTCTCATTCAGAATATGTCGGCCGTTTATAGTGCTGATGTACTGTTCCTTAGGAAAGCCTTGTGACCTGAATGGTACAGCTAACTAAACTCTGCCCTGGGTACATGTTAGAAAAGGTAACTTGAACTTTTTTTAGGCCTCAAGAAATAGTCTTTCATGTCCCCAACCTCATCTTTAACACTGGCCTTTTGTGGTATTCTGCTTACATCTTCGTCACTTGGCAGATCTGTACGTCTGTTTACCAGAGTATTACTCAGATGTCCACTGTGCTGGGACTTTGATTTTACCTTTTGAATCACTCTTATAGGTCCTCAGATGGTGATCTGAGTAATTGTGTAGGGGGCGGTGAAACACAGACCTATTATATCTGCAAATGACACATTTGTCCAAGTGTCAAGTAATGAGTAACCACAATCCACTTTATATAAACCATATTTTTTTTCTCTTTCCAAAACAGAGGGGGGAGAGAGAGAGGGACTTATCTGCTGGAAATGGGAAGAAAGGCAAATCTATGGATTCCTGTGGCCATTAACTAGATACACCACCCAGGAGCCCATTGTTAAACTTCATCCAAAGAAAATATTTGCCAACCAGGTCCTGGTGTGAGCAATAGCATTTTCAAAAAGTGTATTATTGCTATCCAGTGTGTATACTTAGAACCTAAATAACAATAGCTAAATGTCTTATTAATTGGGCAAGAGTTAATATTAAAATTTAGGACGCTTGGTTTGCATTTTTCAGTATTTGTGCTGGAAAGTTTTGCATTCATGACTTTGGCTGAAAGTAAACTGCTTTTAAGGTAGCTTTTACTGACTGGTATTTTTAATGGTAATTTGAAGTTGGCCTACTCATGGAAGAATTTCACTATGGCAACGCCTATGACAGCAAATGGAGGGGCATTCTTTAGAAACAATGTCTTCCTCTATACATTCACAAGAGAGTATCTGATAACATCTTTGATTTCTAGAGAACCCATTGTACTCAGTGCTCAGGTCTGCAAGTCTCTAAGGATGCAGTGCATCCTTCTGTAAAAATGTATTCCCATAACATAGATCCCATGTAAAATGCTTTGTGAATCAATTTAGAAGGTAAATAATATAGCCCGATGAAATGGCGTTAGTGGGGTTAGGATAGCAGATGAATTTGCTTTTGTTTTAGGAGACTACCAGAGCAGGTTTGTTACAATCATCTTTTGTATAATTAGAGAAAAGAATCCTAAGCAGGCTCTGCACTTAACATGGAGCCTGATGTGGGGCTCACAACCCTGAGATCATGACCTCAGATCACAACCTAAGTCAAAACCAACAGCCAGTCGCTTGACTGATATTCCTGTTGCATTAGAATAAAAGAATGATGCCCAAGTTGACCAAGTCTTATAAAAGGCCCCCCAAAGTAATCGTCAAGGACTGATCAGCTAGCAGACCAAATCTCTCACCCCTAAATCTAAAACCTAGAGTTTGTTACGATTAGTAGAAAAGCTTGTTTGTTTTATACCTAAGTAAGATCTGGAGGTATCCAGTGTGTTTCCTTCATTGAGTGATGATGATTCCACCAGGGTAGGATAGGAATTTGGTGTGTGTTTTCTAGTGCTACTCCCTGCGCCTACAGGAATGCTTTTGCCCCATACCTAGCTTTTCCTCTGACTAGCAGCACAGATGTGATATGGCCACCTAGATCAAGGGTCTAGTCCGTGGCCTCACAACAGACTGCTTGTGTTTCTCTCCCCAGCCTGAAACCTTAGTTCTGTTTGCATCGGGCTTGAACCAAATAAATGGCTCAGTTGTGAAAACGCACCACATTTTTCGTGGTTTTTGCTGTGCCTCTCCTACATGCTCTTTCTTATCCCATTAAAGAAAGAAAAAAATAATTACTTATTAAAAATAAATTCTATTTTTCCCCTTGTGATTATTTTGGACCAGAGCTATAACATCAGAAGATTATGAGAGGAGTCATTTGTCTAGGAACAATCTCTTGAAGAAATATGTAATATTGCAGTTTCCTTAGTCTGAAGAGGCATGAAAACTAAATGCAGTTGGCAAAACTAAATGCAATGACATTATTGGGACAGTTGATGAGATTTGAATCAGGACTACAGAATAGACAGCAGCATTATGTCAGTGTTCTATTTCCTGATTTTGATCATTTTAGTGCAGTTATGTAGGAGAGTATCCTTGGTTTGAGGAAGTAGTTAGGGGTCAAGGAGCACAATGAATGTGATTTACAAAGGTCCAGAAGAAAAAATAAAAATATACATAATATATGAGCATCAATCAGTCAATCAATAGAGGGCAGTAATGATAAAGCAAATGTGAAAAAATGTTAGCATTTGGCAAATCTGGGTAAGGGGTATTCAGGAATTTTTTTGTGCTATCCTTGCAGTTTTTCTGTTAGTTTGAAATTATTTAAAATTTCTTAAAAAATTAAAGTAGAAATGCTGGGTTCTTCCCCCAAATTAATACACCTTTTGTGTACGATTCTGGAAAGAAATCAAAGATTCTTCTGTGAAGGGGATTCTCAGACAAAGCCTGTCACTGCATCACACTCAGAGGGTCTGTGGTAGGGCTCAGCTAGTTAAAACAGATTCTTGGAAAGAATGTTTGCCAGGATGGATTGGTTATGTTCAGCAGTTTAATGTATTTCTTCAAAATCTACTAGCCTGATGGAACAGAGAACTAAATGATCCCCTCCGAGTCTACAAATAACAAGGTAAAATGTTCTCAAGTCCATCCATTTCTCACATACACCTCCCTCCCCTGTAAGATTGAGCCGTGGCCTTAAGTGAACATTAGAACTGAAGTTCACTCTGTATTGTATGTTCCCTTTCAGACAGGATTTCACAAAGACCCTCTTTTATAAAGAAAACAACCAGCCAATAAAACAGTATTAGAGTACATTATATATGTGACCAATCATTTTATAAAATCTGATGTAAGCCTTCAGGCATAATTGGAGTTCTTAGCAAAATACTTTGGTTTTTAATATTTCTATGACCCTCTAAGGGGGACTTAGCAATTACTCTTAAATTTTCAAAGTGGTGCATGGAGTTTTAGCTGTGTGACTTCCATTAAAGCCCATAGGAGTCTTGTTGCTAAAACATCACACAACTCATGAAAATGTGCTCCTTCTTGTGAAATTGTTAGAAGTAATCGGTATGGAAGTGTAGCCTGGTATTTCTGGTACATTTACAGGCTTTCTGCACTTGTTTCAAATTTTATACTTTTATAAAAACTCAACAGTTCTATAGGAATTGAAAAAAATGCCAATTATGTGTATTTCAAAAGTGAAAGGGAAGAAAAATATAGAGCCACTAAAAACTAAGTTCTAAGGTAATTCTTAAAAATTTTTTTTAATCTTTTTTTTTTTCAAAGATTTTATTTACTTATTTGACAGACACAGCGAGAAAGGGAACTCAAGTAGGGGGAGTGGGAGAGGGAGAAGAAAGCTTCCCACTGAGCAGGGAGCCCAGATGTGGGGCTGGATCCCAGGACTGTGGGATCACGGCCTGAGCCAAAGGCAGATATTTAATGGCTGAGCCACCCAGGTGCCCCCTTAAATTTTTTAGAAAAGATTATTTATCTAAGAGAGAGATAGAAAACTAGCTCCGGGGTGGGAGGGATGGGGGGGGCGGTGAGTGCAGAGGGAGAGAGAATCCTAAGCAGGCTCTGCACTTAACATGGAGCCTGATGTGGGGTTTACAACCCTGAGATCATGACCTCAGATCACAACCTAATTCAAAACCAACAGCCAGATGCCCAACCAACTGCCTACCCAGGTGCCCCTAAAATAATTCTTCAAGAAAATCCAAATGTTTAAAAATACTTAGCACCTTTATTTCAAAATCAATATATCAGCTCCCGGATTTTTAAAGAATGCCTTAAAATAATGCCATTAAAAAAAAAGAAAGACACTTACTGACATACTTTCAGTATAATAACATACAAGGTTTTGGGTTTGCAACTACCTCTTCTGCTAAAGCATACCTCATTTAAGCACGATCTGAGCAAAACTTCCCTCCCTCATTTAGAGGGATCTTCCCAGGGACAACCCTTAAGGTTTGCTGAGTTCCCTTTCTGCCTGGAACTTTACACATATGCTCAGCTTACAAGCTGGCATGGTATCAGCTGGTGGCCTTGCTGGTGACCCAGCCAAGGACTCAGGGTGCACTCTGGTTCCTCTTAGGGCAGAAACATCTCCGGAGTTCTGTTTCCTTGGCCCTTTGGGAGACACTCAAGACCAGGAACTGGCCTCCTACATAGATATATTTGTTTCAACACGTGCAGAGGGGAGGGGGATGAGAGGGAAGCCTGGGACTGTGTGACTCCTTCTTGAGTTAATTATTGTTGGCTCAGTTTCAGTGGTACTCTTCTGCTATAGATCTTTTAACTAAGGAGTATTGGATTGTTTTTATTCATTATCTTGGGACGCTCCCGTAGGCATTGTTTTCTCCTGAAATCTCTGCTAATGTCCAAATAGTAGATTTTAAGATAGGTTTTGAAAATGGAGAACTTGAGGGGCACCAGGGTGGCTCAGGAGGTTAAGCGCCTGTCTTCAAGAGCCCTGCAGCGGAGCCCCACTTCTCCTCCCTGCTTGTGTGTTTTCTCTCTCTCTGTCTCTCAAATAAGTAAATAAAATCTTTTAAAAAATGAAGAACTTGATGTAGAACCAATTTTTCAGCGCAGCATTGAGCAAATAGCATCAGTGAGGTGTGAGCTGTGCCACCGATTTGAAGTGGCCCAGCTGGGGTCGGAATTAGGGACTGTCCAAATAAAGCAATTTCAGAAAGGCAGGGGAGAATATCAAGGTACAAATGGGAGGAAATAAGCCATTGTTCCTTTAAAAAGCATAGTAACCTCAATAATGAGAGGCTATGAAATCGTTCTTTTTATGACAGTAGCTTCTTAACTTCACAACCCGAAGAACTCCTAGGGTCACTTGCAGAGAGCCCCAGGGCTACACCTGCCTTGCATAGATTAGGGCCTGCTGCAGCTGTCTTCATTTGCAAGACTAAGGTGTAGCTGGATGAGGCTGTGGGTCTCAGCAGGGAGCGCTCCTTCCTGATCTCAATAGGCTGGCATTTCAGATTAAGATGGCCATTGCAAGTTAGGCTCAGAAATTGCAAGATGAAGCAGGTAACTATTTCCCGAGTTTTATGTATCGGACATTATGAGGTATGAAGCAGGAACTCTTATATACGGCTGCCTTGAATTAGCCATGCCTTTTCCAATCAGCCCTGCTGAAGGGCAGCTGCCTAAACCATCAAGGATATTTAGGGCAATCCTGCCTTTGACTCACAAACATGTTTGTAAAGAGCGTGTCAGTGTATAAGGTGATCTATTGATGAGCACAAAAGGGAATGCTCTTTGGAACCTATACCCGTCAGCATTGGTCTGTGGGTTGGATACGCTTTCTCTGTAATGTGTATTCATTTCACAGAAAATACAATTAGGATAATTCTTGTGTGTTCTCTACAGGAAGGAAGTAGTATACTGCTAGTGAATGGTAGGCTAAATGAGGGAATCATTAAAGGGTTTTTAATAGACTTTTGAACGAAAAGGCATAAGGGACTACAGTTATGTTGCTTTAATTGAGAACTATTTTGCAGTATGAGGAGACTTAATCAGATTTTCATTTCATACCTGGTCAGGGACTAGGCTGAATGTTTCTTCAAGCAATTTGATAAAATGCACATAGAAGACTTGTTGGTTGTGGGAGAATGTATAGAAGTGCTTAGCATCTCTCCTGTGGGTGCCTGAGTATCAGATACTTGGTTTACTGTGTTGGGTTGAATGCTTCTGTTCTAATTTCTAATGAACTTTACCACCAGACTACTTGATCATGACTCAACCCAGGAACAATGCAAATGGAATTGCCCCCTGATGGGGAGGAATGGGCCCAGATGGCCCTTAAAAGGTGATAATTAGGAAATATAGCATATCTGAGTAGCTCGAAAGAGAGAAACTTGTTAAAGACAGTCAATCTGTTTGAAGCAATGGTCTTTCCCTTAATTATATGCATTTTCATTTAGAGTTGCTTTAAAGTACAATTTTCTCAGGAAAATTTTTTACTAGTAGCTAAAATTCTATCCATACACATTTTTTTTGCTACTCGGTTTCAGATTATTTTAAAAATCCTTTCCTTCATACATTTTTTGTTTTCTAGATCTGTGTAACAGACTTGCTGTGTGTGTTTTAGGGGGCCGTTTTAGGTTATTTTAGCTCTTATGCTGAAACAGTGGGGGAGTGATTAAAAGTGAGAAAAATATTGGTATGTATTTGTAAACTGAGCTTTTAAAATTAAAATAGTTACAGGATATGACAGTCTGTGATTTCATATACTTTGTAGGATTGCCTTAAATGTATTGCCTTCTTGGCAGCATAATCTTCGGATTCTTTTTTTTTTTTTTTTTAAGATTTTATTTATTTGTCAGAGAGAGTGAGCACAGGCAGACGGAGTGGCAGGCAGAGGCAGAGGGAGAAGCAGACTCCCTGCTGAGCAAGGAGCCCGATGTGGGACTCCATCCTAGGACGATGGGATCATGACCTGAGCTGAAGGCAGCTGCTTAACCAACTGAGCCACCCAGGCGTCCCAATCTTCGGATTCTTCTTGAATATGTCATTAAAATAATTTTACATATGATAAGTTGGACTTTTTAAGCATCTGAATTAGCATTCCCTAATGATATTATTCCTTTGGCTTTTCTTTAGTCATGTATTTTTTAGTGTACCAATTTGTCATTGCTAGAAGAATAACACGTGAACAGAGAATGAGAAGGTGGTGACTTAGAAGTGTGCTCATTGTATCTCTTCCAGCTTTTACAGGGCTCCAAGGGTGGGGAATATATAGCTATTCCAGGAATTACAGCATAAAACAAAAGCTCTAATGGTCAGGAACCAACTGTTTCCTTATTTGTAAAATCAGAAAGTACAATTACATTAAGTCTAAATCACAATATTCCAAATATCTCAGCAGTCATATTTTGGCATATGAGTTGCTTTTCTGAAATTATTCAACACCATCATTCATCCTGACAAAAGCCATTGATACCTAGATGCACCTTTGGGACTGTGGCCAGGACAAGATCTGTCTGTATTTTTCAGGTCTGCCCATTCAGGTTTTGAAGGACTCACCATAAAATAAGCCTCACACCCCAGGCATTGCCCCTCCCATCCTTAGCAATTATACTGTGTCTGAAATGTAGGGTTCCAGGGATCTAATCCTTAGGGCTTAATACAATTCATAAAGTATCTTCTTCCATTCAAAAACCTTAGAGAGTCTTTGACATTTTAAGCCTAGTTATTGGAAAATGGCCACAGTTCATAATCAATTTCAGGATTCCAGAAGCACCTATATCAAGACAGAATGGAGAAGCATCATGCTTTCCCTTCAGCAAGCTTCAGGGGACTATAGAATCAAGAATGAGCCTTGGGTACACTATTTGCAGAATATTTTGAAAAGTATCCTTGTAATCACTGACAGGTTGGCCCAAAGGAAATAATCTGGCTCAAACTTCTCGTTATCAGTGAAAAACAAAAATTATTTAGTGCAGGTATGCTTAAGGGAAGAAAAAGTCAAGAGGAAAATTGGAGATAAAAATCACTGCTATCTTTAATTCCATGACTCACAGCAAGGAAGGAGTAGGTTTCGTATCCCATGTGTCCAACTGTATCTATAAATGAGAGTATGGTTTTTGAAGATTGTACTCGATTATTTCAAACTTAGTAATTGAAAAAATAATCTGGCACTGGTTACTGAACAGTCACATTTATTTACTCTTACTTCCTAGATGTGACCTGACTTGAAACCTTTATATTTGTTGAAATTTTTATCCATCACAGAACAACTGAGGAGAAAAGCAGGTTCAACTTTTCAAGTTTGTTTTTTTTTAAGATTTTATTTATTTATTTGACAGACAGAGATTACAAGTAGGCAAGAGAGGCAGGCAGAAAGAGAGAGGAGGAAGCAGGCTCCCCGCTGAGCAGAGAGCCTGATGCGGAGCTCGGTCCCAGGACCCTGGGATCATGACCTGAGCCGAAAGCAGAGGCTTTAACCCACTGAGCCACCCAGGCGCCCCTTTTCAAGTGTTTTTAAGAGACTTAAATTTGACCGAAACCTAACTTGCCTTTTCTTAAATAAAACATGATTGCTATACAATATTTGGAATTTTGTTTAACAGCAAGTATAAAGAAGAGTTGAAATAGACTAGGGGATGGATGGCAATTAACTCTGCATTCTGTTTTAGACTGTTTTATTAATTAGTTCTCTAGACTCAAATAGGTTACATCCTCTAAGCAGTAAATTGCATTCTATTTGCAAGCTCTGTGGATGAAATTTGCATGTGGCCTAAATGCTATTCACATTGTTGTGTTAAGTAGCATTTTATCTCTCTAGATCCCCCCCCACCCCCAGTGGAAAGTTGTTATCCACTTTTCTTGCTAGAAGGGAAAGTTGTGTGTAGTTTGCTTATTTGGCGCCATCTTCTTTTTTATTGTTAAATCCACTAAAGCCGGTCATGCCTGGCGGTACCAAGCAAGCTCTTTCCGGTGTTCTGGTCTGCTAAGCATTTGGAGTTCTTTGCTGTTTATTTACGTGGAATGTTTTCAGCTTCTGTCTTTGCTTTAAGAGCCGATTAAAAGGAACTTTAAAAGAAAACGAAGGTAGTTTTTAGTGTAGGTTTTTTCTTTCTGGAATCTTCCCTTAACCTTCCCCTCTATCCCATCACCACCTTACACCCGTCCCCAACAGCGTGTAGTTTTCTTCTCTTTTTTAATTTTAACACATTTTTAGGAACTTTAGGAAGCACATTAATACTGCAAAGCTTGGGGGATAAGAGAACTGGACAACTCCCCATCACCAGTTGGTCAAATAATCAGTGTTCCAGTTCTGTTTATCATTATGATTTGAGAATGTTACCGAACAGCTGCCCCTCAAAGGATGTTGATAGTTAGACCCTCCTGTCATTTATCGGACTCAAAAGCACAGCTCTTCTGAAATAGTATCAAACTTAAGAGAATCTAATTATTTAGTAAGGTAGATTCCTTTTCAATACATACTTTTCAACAGGGAGGATCCCATCTATTTTAAAAGTCATTAATCACAGACTTCTGACATTTTCCCTTTGAATTTCCTCAGGGGGAAAGTTATTTGAATAACAAACAAACAAACAAAACCCCTCGGCACAAATAGCTGTTCGCCTTCTACTTCAACAAAAGCTTTCTGTCCTCTGGAGACCTACAGTGTTCTGTTTGGTTAGAGGCGGCAGGGTGGTATAGACACTATGCAGAAAGGCTTGGGTTAATAAGTATTCTCTGAATTTAGTGTTTTTCCTGACTAACTCTTGGATTACTGCTTTGAGTTTCTAACCCTACTGCCACTACCCCATGCAAAATTTCCAATATGGTAGCAGCCTCTTCTGCAGATGGCTTCCCTAGATGTCCTGATGGTAGATAGCATGAAAATGTGTATAGCAGTTTGGTTTTCCAATGAACTGTAAGTAAAAACCTTGTGCATTGATTCCTTGACCAAAGGACCATTTTCTTAATGAATATCTAGGTTTATCTGGAGCTGTGAATGAGGTGTACAAATGCATTTTTAATTTTTTAAGCTTATTTATTTAAATAATCTCTACACCCAGTGTGGGGCTCCAATTGATGACCCCAAGATCAAGAGTTGCATTTTCTTCTGATTGAACCAGACAGGTGGCCCAGTACAAACTAATTTTTAGACACACATCTTCAGGTCTTTAGTTCAAACCAACTCTTGTATAGAAACTCTGACATTTTTTTTTGGAGTTCATTGGGGATCAGAAACCCTCCCCCTTACCTCTTAGTTGGTGGTCCCTGAAGGAGCTTTCAGGGCCCCAAGTTTAAATGTATCTTGTGTAATGAAATAGGGTCAAAATGATACTTTTTTTGTGACCACTGTGCATTAGATTGAACCATAGTTCTTTGAATGATGTGATTTGTAAAAATGACACTAGAGTAGTAAAAAATGCTTCTTTTTTTTTTTTAAGATTTTATTTATTTATTTGACAAAGAGCACAAGCAGGGGGAGAGGCAGAGGGAAAAGCAGGCTCCCTGTTGGGCAGGGAGCCTGAAATGGGGCTCAATCCTAGGAACCCCAGATCATGACCTGAGCCGAAGCAAATGCTCAACTGACTGAGCCACCCAGGGACCCGCAGAATTTTTTCTTAGTATATTAACACCTCCTGAAAAGAAAATGGACGAATAAGGAAGCTTGAAGAGGGGCACCTGGCTGGCTCAGTCATTAGAGCATGTGACTCTTGATTTCTGCGTTGTGAGTTCAAGCCCCACGTGGGGTGTAGAGATTACTTACAAAGACAACATCTTAAAAAAAGAAAAGAAAAGAAAAGAAAGAATAACAAAAGCTTGAAGAATTAGGCTAGAAGCTCATTATAAACAAATAGTACCTGCCTGCCTTCCTTCCACAGTCACCTGTTCAGTCCCAACTGTGTGCTGCTGATATAGAGCTATAGATACAGAGATAGACAGGTAGATAGGAGATAGGGATACAGAGATAAAAGGTATTTTAGTCACTGCTCTCAAATTGCTTGAAGGACAAATAAGCACAGGCACTCCAAGTGATGGTCACACACATCCCTGGGTGTGGTGGGAACACAACACGTGTTTCCAAAATCTTCAAAACCTGAAACCCACACTGCACAGACCTTTAAGCCCCTAGGTTTTTAGAATCCTGTTTCTACGGACTGTATGGAAGTAGTAATTTTTTCAGAATGTGGGAACTCACTGTCTGTCCTTCATGGCCAGGAGGTATTGAGGTGCACAATGAGTCCAGTGATTTTTTTCTTTTTTCATTCATTTCATTTTAAGAAAGTGCTTAGAATCCTCTCCTTTTTTTTTTTTTTTTTTAAGATTTTACTTATTTGAGAGAGAGCAGAAGTTGGGGAGAGGGGCAGAGGGGAGAAGCAGACATCCTGCTGAGCAGAAAGACCAATGCAGGGCTCCATCCCAGGACCCTGAGATCATGACCAGTTTAACCAACTGAGCCACCCTGGCACCACCCCTTATCATGTTCTTTTTTTTTTTTTTTAAGATTTTATTTATATATTTTCAGAGAGAGTGAGAGCGTGCAAGCACAAACAGGGAGAAGAGCTGTCAGAGGGAGAAGCACACTCCCCACTGAGCAGAATGCCTGTTGGGGCTCGATCCCAGGACACTGGGATCATGACCTGAGCTGAGGCAGATGCCCAACCAATGGAGCCACCCAGGCGCCCTGCCCCTCGTCATATTCCCTAATACAAGGAGGGGTGCTACATATAATATCCTTGTTCCCTGAGTCATAATTACTATGAACCCTCTCCTCCCATGGCTTTTTTCTTTTAATTTTTTTCCAAGATTTTATTTATTTATTTGAGAGAGAGTGAGTGAGTGAGAGCAAGCAAGAGAGAGCCCTCAAGCAGACACCCCGCTGAACAGGGAGCCTATCACTGGGCTTGATTTCATGACCCCGAGATCATGACCTGAGTCGAAATCAAGAGTTCTATGCCTAACCGACTGATCCAACCAAGTGCTCCTCCAGTAGCACTTTTAAATAGTAGTTTTATTGAGATAGCATTCAATTCAAATACCGTAACATTCACCTTCTTTTTCTTTTTCTTTTTTTTTAATATTTATTGGTGAGAGAGAGAGCAGAAGCATGGAGAGCTGCAGGCAGAACAGGCAGAGGCAAAGGGAGAAGCAGGCTCTCCACTGAGCAAGGAGCCTGATGTGGGCTTGATCCCAGGACCCTGAGATCATGACCGGAGCTGGAGGCACACACTTAACCAATTGAGCCACCCAGGCATCCCTCCTTTTTTTTTTTTTTTTTTTTTTTTAAGACTATTTATTTGAAAGAGCACATGTGCATGAGCAAGGGGAAGGGGTGCAGGGAGAGGGAGAAGCAGACTCCCTGCTGAGTGGGGAGCCTCTTGGGGGCTCTCAATCCCAGGACCCTGAGGTCATGACCTGAGCCAAAGCCAGATGTTTGACTGAGCAACCCAGGTTCCCTAACATTCACCTTCTCAATGTGTATAATTCAGAATTTTTTTAGTTAGAGTCCATAAACTTTATGAACTTTATTCATAAAGTTTTGCAATGATCACTGCTAATTCCAGAACATTTTCCTCACCCCAGAAGGAAACCCCATGCCCATTAGCAGTCATTCCCCACATTCCCCTCTTCCCTTCCCCTGGCAACCCTGATCTACTTTCTGAATCTATAGATTTGTCTGTTCTAGACATTTCCTATAAATGTAATTGTATAATTGTGCCCTTTTGTGTCTACCTTCTTTTCACTTAGTGTGATGTTCTCAGAGTTCATCATTGCTGTAGCATGGATCACTACTTCATTCCTTTTTGTGACCAAATTATGTCCCATTTGTAGGAATATACCACATTTTTCCAGTCATTCATCCATCGTGGGCATGTGGGTTGCCTCTGTATTTTGGCTATTATGAATAATGCAGTGGACATTAGTGTACATTGTGGATATATGTTTTCATATATTTTGGGCATACCTAAGAGTGGAATTGCTGGGTTATAGGAACTGGGATATGAACTGGGATACATAGCATTTTGTGCCTATATTATAAAACTCATTAAGAAGCAACTTATAGTCAGTTATCATTAGGCCTGTCTCTTGCACAAGGTTTAAAGTTTCTTGAGAGAGGAGGGTTGTCCTTTTTCATCTTTGAACCCCTTCCCCTCTCTAGCCCAGCACTCACCACAGCATGTAGTATGTTCTCAGAAAGTTGTTGAGAATGGAGCTGACCAAAGCAATGTCCTGATGCCCGTGAAATCCCCAACACCCCTGAGACACTCTCCCGCTCTGTCTCTCTCTTCCCTGTAACGAGTGACAGCTTGTCAGGAATAGAAGCAGCTCCGTATTGTCCACTGAGCTCTCCAGCTGGTTGCTGACCTCCCTTATCTGCAGCAGGGCCTTTACCCAGATCTTGGGATTTCTCCAGGCTGCCTCATCCCCACAGCAGCAGTGAGGACCCTCTCTGGCTTATGCATATACTTTAAGAGAGCTTATTTTAAGCGCCACTAAACCCCAGGCAGAGGCAGGGCTGGTGGACACCCCAGCATTTGGGGGCACGTCCCCTGCTTGACATGGTTCACATACCTACTTTCAGGGGATTTGGACAAGGAAGCCCTAAATGCCTATCTAGGCTTTGACTTGGAAGCATTGTGCAGGAGGTTTAAGAGAGCTTATTTTAAGACTGTCTCAGAAGGCTGGAGCAGCATCTTTATGATTTATTCTGTTACTTTCACTCAGAGCCTGTGAGTTCTAATAACATCTATTTCAGGTTGGATTTAAGAGATAGAGCGGCCTCTACAGAATTGGCCACCTTTGATGTTACAGTACCAAGGAGGGGAGGGACAGATGGAACAAAAGTCGTAATTGCCCAAATTTACAATGGCTTCCCAGCAGCAGCCGGCACAAAAGAAATGTTAATGCAATAAACTGTAAATGAGGGGAAGCTAAGGGGGATTTATGGTTGTCGAAAACCTGCACCAATAGTTGGAACCTCCTTCCTTCATCCGTGAGGCGTTTCAGTGGTCACAGTAGAACTGAACTCATTTGAAAGTCAGTGACCACGCTGCATTCTCCATCCCTTATAGGTCTTGTACCCCCTAAACAGAGTCCTGTAAAAACCTGGGAGATCTGCTAGAACAGTCTGGGAGGAAAGATCAGTCATTGAGGGCTCAAGCCTGAAATGCTGGTGGCATCGAGAACACACATCCGCTGCAAGCATGTGCATTACAGCTGCAACCAAAGCAGACATTTTTCTTCTGCTCCGAGTTGGAGATCTCTGCAGACACAACAGATGGCCAGAGTGTTTCCATGTTTCAGCCATGAAGTGAGAGGGCAGCGTGTCATTCGCCAGCCAGGCACTTACCCATCCGTCAGGGCCACTGCTATAAATGGCTGCTTTTCACATTCGGGTTCCCGCAGCTTTCATTTCCATTTAGGCTCACACATACCTTTACCTGTGTTGTAATGTGTGGGGTGTTCATTGTCTCCTTGTCCAGATTGCTGGCCCGTTTGGTTTTTTAATTAGCTGAGGAGCACAGTCTAAATGGAAAATTGCTTTCTGAGATCCCTGTGCTCCGGTTCCATGCTGTGAGGGGCTCCCTGTAATTAAACACGTTTTAAGAGTTGTTCTCTTGCGTATGTGCTGTAGCCCTAAGTGCCTTTCCCACTAGCTGGAGAGTTCTGTTTTAGGCCCAAGACGTAAATATTAATACTCAGTATAATTAAAACGGAAATTTATATATCAATCAATTAAGTATGGGGGATTTTTTTTTCCCACTTTGGTAGTTGGGGGAAAGAACTCCTCGGTGGGAAAATAATTTTTACACTTTTTAGGGCCTAGGAAGATGGCCAAGCCTTATGGAGGCATCGAGAGGAAACAGGACAGGAAGTCAGGAGATCAGGGGCACAGATGTCCGCAAATTCACTAAATCCTCAGGCTCAGGTCCTGGTCCCCATAGTAGGTATTCCACAAGTCCCCTCAGAGATCCTGAATTCATTCCAGAATTATAATTTTCAGAATGAAGTTCCCATATTTAAAAGTTCCTGCTGCAGTTCCAAATGTTACACAGGCAGCTCATTTAGAGCCCGGGCACAAAGGGACATGCCATTGGGGTCCCTTCCTTGTGAGGGATAGGGTTCGCTAATAATTAACAAAGGATAAAGGAAGCCTTTATGAAGTTTTTGCTTAGAGACTTAAAAATTTAGAGTTATGGTCCCTAGGTCAGTGTGTCCATTAGAGAAAGTCTGACATACTATGTAGAATGGCGTGCTCTTCTCTGCAGTCTTCTCTGAAAAAGGTTTTGCATTTGTTTCTTTTTTTTTTTTTTTTTTAAGATTATTTATTTATTTGACAGAGAGAGACACACAGCGAGAGAGGGAACACAAGCAAGGGAAGTGGGAGAGGAAGAAGCAGGTTTCCTACCAAGCAGGGAGCCTGATGTGGGACTCGATCCCAAGACCCTGGGATCATGACCCGAGCCAAAGGCAGACGCTTAACAACTGAGCCACCCAGGCGCCCCATTGCATTTGTTTCTAATAAACATCTGGACAGAGTCATGGGGCACATAGAAGTCTGAGACCAAAACCATGTAGTAGAGATGATTCATTAGGAAAAATTATTGGAATTAAAATCCACTATTTAGGTTCTAATACCCAAGACACAGGGCGTGTGGTAAAACTCAATTTAATCACTTCCTGAGAGGCCTAGAGCTGGCAAAGAAGGAAAAAGACAAGGGTGAAAAGAAAGACAAGAAAAGAAGGAAATAAAAGGAGCCATGTAGACAAAGAGCCACACGTACTCAAAATTCTGTTGTTGTTTTCCCCACAAATGTCCATTCTGTATTCCATGACCTGTGTCTTCTGACCCTGTCTTCTCTATGTTTTGTAGCAGTGTTCATATTTTTCTATGTTTTCTGCTGCCAGTACTTTCCCAAACCTTGGGCCATTGCACTCGAATGCCTTATCCCAATTTGGCCAAGCTCTTTGAGCCACTTTCTTCTTTTTGAGTCATAATTGATGTTTAGGGTGTGTGACAACAGAAAGCACAGGGGATTTGGACGTATGAGTTGTAATTGCCAGCACTCTGGTTTCCTTCTCTGTACAGTAGGTATAATCAGAGTCTTGGAAGTTTTGGAAGGCTATGGAGAGGTGTGTCAACAGTGGGGGTGTCCCAGCTTTCATATTTTGTTTGCTCATAAGTTTGTGATTTACTCTCATTTGGATCCTCTTTTGCTAACGTTGCTTTTCCTTTACCCCACAAGCTTTTCAGTCTTGAGGTCAGCAGGGGCGTGGGTCAGCAAGTGTATTTGGTATCATGCATTTGATTTAATATCTGGTAAGAAATAGATTCATTAAGGATGTTAACGCTGTCTAACCCTACATCTCCCGAGGCCTCTCAGGGCACCCAAAGCACCATCCATACAACATACATTCAGTCACATGCTTCTGAGCATCTCGAAGGCGATTTGCCTGGCTATATTTCTATAATGATTTTTATCAGATGGGCTCAGGATCGTCATGCCTTGATGGAGTTTCTAGTAGAGGAATTAATGTCATTTCTGGGCCCCCACCAGAATTCCATTGAAGCTATAAGTAGTCATGCAAAGTCATAGGTTAAATGATTTGAGAATAAAACGTCATTTGACGTGACAGAAATGAACCCTCGGAGGCCCACACTTCCTCTGGGACTTGCTCTCACTTACAGTTCTCATGTTAAGTAATTTTATTAACTGAGGCTAGGAGGGGCATGAGATGACAAGGGAAATATTTTTTGTTAACATTTTAATCCTACACAAATTATTGTGTGTGTCTTTCTGTGCATTTGTAGCTATGAAGCCCTGGAAGATGATGAAAGTAAAAATGAGAATGCCTTGTTTTTCTTCCCAGGTGTTATTTAAAGCATTATATGAATTGTCAAAAAGATTAATTGTTCTTGCTTGCAGCTAAACAGATGATAAATTTTAAAATTATATTATTACTGTGTGTCAGCATAAAAGCTCTGTGTCCCAAGTGTGTCACCTTCTTCTGTTGCTGTTGACAAGGTTCACGTTTTATAGCACACCGCCAGAAGGTGTTGACATATATTCAGATCACTGATTAAATGTTTTTAAAACGTGCCACTCAGAAACTAACCCTGATGTTCTATGAAAGAGTCATTTTGGGGAGTAAGATTTTTTTTTCTCTTCATCATTGATGTGAAAGAGATTTTAAACGTTGCCATTATATATAAAAAAAAAAGCAACAACTAGTGGTTACATTTTCCTATTTTAAATTGTGATGCAGAAGAGAAAATGTTTTTCAGCATTCTCCTTTCTCCTCCACAGGAGGAAAAGCAACAACATGGTGTAAAATCTCGAGGAAGGTGCTAAACGGCTCCTTGTAAACACCCCTCGTTGGGTATGGGACTCCTGATGGAGGAGAGTGAGGGTGGTTCTGAGGTTTCATTGGAGTTGTAAAGCCTGGTGTTGTTCAGTGCTGTCACAGCCCTTGTGCTACAAAGTGTAACGGCAGACCACTTCTGCACAGCTTCTGAGGAGGGCAGAAGCCTCTGTGTTCTTCCTTAACAGTGTAATGCTCGAAGACTTTGCTGGTCCTGGCTTGTTGCATTTTGTGGGTGGAAACGGGCTGCCCTTTAGACCAGAAGCTCCAGTGAATCCAGATGTGTATTTGTTACAGTGATAAACATAATGCCTCATGAATCAGCATTTCAGTGCTTTTCTCTTTTTCTTTTTGTTAAGATGTTTGTGGGACTCTGTCCGTAGGTGCTCTTCTCTCTCTGAGCACAGCATGAAGAAACTTGGAAACAAGTGATTTACTGTTCATTATGGAGAAGTTGAATTTTTCCTCCTCCCTGATTGTCAAGATTCCTTTGTTTATGTCGGTTTTTCAGTGTGAATTTTTCCCTCGCAGTAGAGACAGAGTTGACATTGCAGAGGATGATGTAGGATGTAAAGCCCGTGTCGTTTGTCAGCTCACTCCAGCATGGTGCTGGCTTAGAGATGTTTCAGTGACAGCCTTGGGTGCCCTTAGGGGGCAAATCTCCAATGATCTTTAGACCAAAGTATATAGGAGGTTGCAAACTGCAAACAGCTCAGGACCCCAGTCAGGACAGCTGCCATTTACGGAGCAGTTAATGCATATCAGGAGCCCTAACCACATCACATATATTGTGTCATTTAATTCCAAGAACATAACAGTAGCTATGCGAGGATGTATGTTTATTCCCATTTTAACAAAGGAGTAAAGCAAGACTAAGTTATTCTCCCAGTAAGTGGCAGCCAGCGTTGGAACCTAGGTATATCAGATCGTAGAGCCATCTTCACATTCATCCAACAATTGTTTTTTTGTTTTTTAAGATTTATTTATTTTTAGAGAGACAGAGAGAGAGCACATGGGTGGCGGGGCAGAGGGGGAGAGAGAGAATTTCAAACAGATTCCCTTGGGAGTGGGGAGTCCGATGGGGGTGGAAAGCACCGCTTGATCCATTGACCGGGAGATCATGACCCCAGCCAAAATCACTCAACCGACTGCGCCACCCAGGTGCTCCCCCCAACAGTTGTTTATTAGTAATCTACGTATTAGACACTGTTTTTATCACATCTGTTGCCTTAATCTTTTTTTTTTTTCCATCTTAATTTACTTATTTGGGGCTTTTCAAAAATTGGTTCACCATTAAAAAACAAAGCTTCATGCGGAATTCCCTGAAGTTAAGGATAAAACAGTATTCTGAGAGGCTTGAGGTCTCCTGCTTTAAAGAAGGGGTGAGGGAAAGATTTTCAGATGCTCCCTGGAAAAATAGGCCCTTGTGGCTCCATCTCATTTACTCTGGGCACCTGGAGATGCCATGAGAGCTTCTGAGTTTGTATGCAGACACTTTCGTAGGTCACACAAGTTGCTGATAACACTGGTTGGCTTCTTGGAGGTGAACTGGGGACAGAGGGAAAGGGTGGCTTAGGGGAATACCTTTCACTATTGAATTCTTCTGTACCTTTCCAGAACCTTGTGAATATAGTATCTTTTCAAAAGAAAAGGACACTTTCTGTTCAAAAGCCACCTCAGGTAATTTAGTTGAAATGAAAATTTCACTGAACCCATACTATCATAAAAACGTCAGGAGTTCTAAATTTATTCTTTTGTCTTGTGGGTTGCTCTAACACCCCATTTGTGTTTCCGTTTGTACCTTCATCCTTTTTCTTCCCAGGCCATCATCTCCATGGGGCATTCTCTATTTAATTGCCTGTAGCCTCTTAGTATATAGGCAGGTGATGTTTTTTTTTTTTTTTTTCTATCCCTCAACTCTTGTCTTTTAATGTGTGGATCTTTTTGGATGGCACTTGTTTCATGTTTGTTTCTCCACATAGATATATTCACAAAGATACCTTTCTCTAATATTTATGTATTTTTTCCTTTTATATGAAGCATTTGTTTTTTCCTTGAAAAGTCATCTTCTGGGTTTTTTTTTAAGATTTTATTTATTTAGGGCACCTGGGTGGCTCAGTGGGTTAAGCCTCTGCCTTCGGCTCAGGTCATGATCCCAGGGTCCTGGGATCGAGCCCCGCATAGGGCTCTCTGCTCAGCAGGGAGCCTGCTTCCTCCCTCTCTCTCTGCCTCCCTCTCTGCCTACTTATGATCTCTGTCTGTCAAATAAATAAATAAAATCTTAAAAAAAAAAGATTTTATTTATTTACTTGACAGAGCACAAGCAGGAGGAGCAGCAGTGGGAGGGGGGCGAAGCAGGCTCTCCACTGAGCAGAGATCCCTATGCGGGGCTCAATCCCAGGACCCTGAGATCATGACCTGAGCCGAAGGCAGAGGCTTTCACCCACTGAGCCACCCAGGCACCCAACAACATGTACTAAATTGATCACAGGTTTATTTTCCCTTCGGTATTGGAGCAGGTAGACTTCCATTCCTTCAGCTAAGTGTAAGAAAGAGAAGAAGATGGCTACACTTAGAGTCAGAGACTCTGGGAAAATGGATATTTTGAAATTTGGTTTTAAAGATGTTATTTATTTATTTATGAGAGAGAAAGAGAGTGAGGTGAAGAGCAGAGGAAGAGGGACTGGCAGACTCTTTGCTGGGTGTGGAGCCTAACTCAGGGCTTGATCCCCCAACCCTGAGATCAAAACCTGTGCTGAAATCAAGAGTTTGATGCTCAACTGAGTGAACCACTCAGCTGCTCCTAAAATGTGTTATTTTTAAAGATTTTATTTATTTATTTGACACATAGAGAGCACAAGCAGGGGGCAACAGAGGGAGAGGGAGAAGCAGGCTTCCCACCGAGCACTCCCCAGTGAGCAGGGAGCCCGATGCAGGGCTCGATTCTGGGATCCTGGGATCATTACTTGAGCCGAAGACAGACGCTTAATGACTGAGCCACCCAGGAGCCCCTGTTTGTCTGTGGGTTTGTTTTTTTTTTAAGATTTTATTTATTTTTTTTTAAAGATTTTATTTATTTATTTGTCAGAGAGAGCACAGGCAGACAGAGTAGCAGGCAGAGACAGAGGGAGAAACAGACTCCCTGCCGAGCAAGGAGCCCGATGTGGGACTCGATCCCAGGATGCTGGGATCATGACCTGAGCCGAAGGCAGCCGCTTAACCAACTGAGCCACCCAGGCGTCCCAAGATTTTATTTATTTATCAGAGAGAGAGAACGTGCAGTGGGGAGGGGCAGAGGGGGAGAGAGAAACAGATTCCCCGATATGCAGGAAGCCCGATACAGTGCTTAATCTCAGGATGTGGAAGATGGTGAGCTGAGCTAAAGGCAGATGCTTAAACTACTCCCAGATGCCCCTGAAATTTGGTTTTAAACACAGGCTTCACTATAGCTCCCCAGACCAGATGAGAGGCTCAGAAGACCTGGGAGACTTTCACAGACTAATTTACATCTTTCTTCTTAGTTAAGTGGCACGTAGAGCCAAGCATACTGTTTAAAGTGTTTATATTTCTCTTTAGATTTTTTATCTTCCAAGTGCATGTAGTTGATTTGAGTACTTTAAAGTGGGTAGCTCAGTTGGTTGAATGTCCAGCTCTTCATTCTGGCTCAGGCTGTGATCAGGGTGTCCTGGAAATAAGCCCCACCTGGGCTCTGAGCTCAGCAGGGAGTCTGCTTGTCCCTCTCCCTCTGCTCCTCTCTCTGTGCATGCTCTCTCTCTCTCTCAAATAAATAAATCAAATATTTTTTAAAAATAAAATAAAGTGCAAGCATAACATGATTTTTTAAAAAGTTTTATTTATTTGACAGAGATCATAAGTAGGCAGAGAGGCAGGCAGAAAAAAAGGAGGGGGAAGCAGGCTCCCCGCTGAGCAGAGAGCCTGATATGGGGCTCGATCCCAGGACCCTGAGATCATGACCTGAGCTGAAGGCAGAGGCTTTAACCCACTGAGCCACCCAGGTGCCCCATAACATGATTTTTTTGAGAAAGAGGTTTGGCCTTGATTTTTGGAGTAATGATTTTGAATGATCATTTACAGTGATATGTTTTATAATAAGACGTTTAAAAGTTTTAAACACTAGTTATTAGAAAACAGTCACGGGGCGCCTGGGTGGCTCAGTGGTTAAAGCCTCTGCCTTTGGCTCAGGTCACCGTCCCAGGTCCTGGGATCGAGCCCCACATCGGGCTCTCTGCTCCGCAGGGAGCCTGCTTCCTCCTCTCTCTCTGCCTGCCTCTCCGCCTACTTGTGATCTCTGTCTGTCAAATAAATAAATAAAATCTTAAAAAAAAAAAAAAAGAAAACAGTCTCTCTGTACTGTCAGTTAATCATGTTGCTGCCGAAATAACAGTTGACCTTGTATTAGGGAGTTGATAAAGCCTGGTGATTTGTGTATTTGCCCAAATTGTGTTTTTTGCAGGCTAGCTACTAAAATCTCATCTTTTCACTTATATTTGAAAATCATTTCAGGGGGCACTTGGGTGTCTCTGTGGGTTAAGTGTCTGCCTTCAGCTCGGGTCATGATCCCAGGGTCCTGGGATCAAGCCCCTTGTGGGGCTCCCTGCTCAGGAAGGGAACCTGCTTCTCTCTCTCTCCCTCTGTCCCCACTCACTTGTACTCTCTCAAATAAAGTATTTTAAAAAAAAAATCATCTCAGAATTATTTCCTTAGAATTGGGCACATACATGAAATCATTAATGCATGTGTTTCCTGCCACCAAACACATTCATTTGGACTCTTGAAGCCTGCATGCTCTGTAGTAGGTGCCACTCAGCAGCATTCACCTTGGATTTAAGGATGCTACTGGAACCCTGCCTCATGCTTTGGACATTAGCTCTACTGTGTAGAAGTTCTCAGCCACCACCAAGTGTGTTTATTTCCCATGCATGTACTTGATTCATTCATTCATTCACTTGGGCATTTATTTATTGACATCTGAATAGGTGGATAGAACTATCTTTTCTTTTCTTTTCTTTTCTCTTTTTTTAAGCTCTGTGCCCACCATGGGGTTTGAACTCATGGACCCTGACATCAGGAGTCACATGCTCTACCAACTGAACCAGCCCAGCGTCCCTAGAACCCTGTCTTTTTATATAGCAAGTAAAGGATAGAAGTTAGCGCCTTGGGGCGCTTGGGTGGCTCAGTCATTAGGTGTCTGTCTTCGGCTCAGGTCATGATGGGATCAAGCCTTGCTCCGGGCTCCCTGCTCTTCGTCAAGCCTGCTTCTCCCTCTCCCACTCCCCTGCCTGTGTTCCTCTCTCACTGTCTCTCTCTCTCTGTCAAATAAATAAATAAAAGTTTCTAAAGGAAAAATAAAAGAAGTTAGCACCTTGGCGATCCCTGCCTCCATTTCAGACTTGTGGCTTCCAGAACTGCAAGATAATACATTTTGTTGTTTCAGTCGCTCAGTTTGTGGTACTTTGTTACGGCAGCCCTAGCAGAGGAATACAGCTGGCGTATCATTCTCAGTCAGTTTCTCACTGACCTGAGAATCCGCCTCTTTCCTGGCCAAAGGGAAATACATGGGCTCCTTTTCAGCCTGTATTTTTTCCTTTTTCTTTCTTACATAGCATGAAAATAAATTCCTCGCAAGAAATAGCATGAAAAAAATTGCTAGCGACAACAGGTGTTCAAGAAAATTTCCATGCCCTTTCATTCCCGTGTCTCTTTCTGAAAAGCTGTAGTTGCAAAGTTTGTCTTCTCTCTTACCGCATTTCTTCCCACCTTCACAGCTTGATGTTTCTTTCTTTATAAGACCATAGCCCCTTATAAATTGTTAACTCCTAGATCTTGCCTACCCATCTCCCAAAGTCCTGACAAGAGGTGGGAGTTTATATGTTGGGCTTTTATGTGTGACTTCTTTCAATAAAAAGGAAATGGGGGAGTTATGGAGGGGAGGTGCTGTGGGAGATGATGGAGCTCATGGCGGAGTGCTCAGAGTGTGATGAGGCATCGATGGAGACGGAGCGTTAGAGGGCATGTGAGGGGGACACGTGGAGCGTGACTGGGCACATGGTGGGGGCGTGATGGGACCCATAGAGAAGGTGCTTCCAACAGGATATGTAGGCGGTAGGGACTAGCATGGGGGCACGTGATGGGATGTGCCCAGTGTGATGGGGTGTGCAAGGGTCTGGCCATGTGAGATGCAGCAAGGGATGGGGAGGCCAGAGTGTGGTAGGGCACATGGCAAGGACAGGCAGAGCATGATGGGCACCTGGTAGAGTGCATGGAACATGTGAGTTCATGGTGGGGGTGTGCAGTGGGGCATGCAGGTAGGGAGGATTAGCAGTGAGGCTTGTATTTGGAAGGAAGGGCACAGTGGGACATGTGGCTGGAGTGAGCTCTTGAGGTTAAGTCCCCAGAAACTTGCCTGCTGCTGGAAGGGTCAGGCCTGGCAGCAGTGGGTTACTTCCAGCTACCAGTTTCTCCTTTCCTTCTTGAAGGATTTATTATTATTATTATTAATGATTTTAGGTAAGCTCTGTGCCTGAGGTAGGGCTTGAACCCAGGACACTGAGATCAAGAGTCGTATACTCTACCAACTGAGCCAGCCAGCGCCCCTGTTCCTGAGAAATTTAGACAGAGACAGGACTTTGAGGTCAAACTGCCCAGTTCCTGAGAAAATGAGGTTGTGTCTTTCACTTTCCCATCACCAGATCCACAAACTCCGCTGGCACCTGCTGCTGCCGCCACATACTGCAGAGGAGGAATGGCCCTGGGTCCACGCCCTTCTGCTTGGTCCCCAGGTCCTGCCTTCTCAAGGACTGGACTCCTTTGAATATTCTGTCTGTTGGCTCCAGTGTTGCCTGGACTATCAGATCATTTCCTCAGCTTATCTGTGTCCTAAAATTTCCCATCTTAAGCCTCCTTTTGTCCCACATCTCAGTCCTGCAGCAGGTGGCCCCATTACTACTCTTGGCAGAAAAACTTCAGAAGAGTTGCTGCAAACTGTCAACTCTCCACTGTCCTGTTTCTAGCCCCTCAGCCTCCATTTTCTCTGCAGCCCACGGCAGTACCACTTTCCCCTGCTCCTTTCAGTCACTTTGTCCTCAGATTACTGGTTTTTGTCAGCGTTTGACAAAATTGGCCTCCTGACCTTTCAACCCCCCTTTTTTTTCCTCTTGGCTTCTGTATTGGTTTCCTATCGTTGTGGTAACAGATTACCACAAACTAGTGTTTAGAGCAACACCTATTTATTCTCTCTAAGTTGTGTAGGTTACAAGTCTGACACCAGGCTAAAATCAAAGCATCAGTCTTACGGGAAGCCTTGGGGAAGAATCCACTTCAAAGCTCATTAAGTTTGCAGGTAATCCAGATCCTTGCAACTCCAGGCCTGAGGTCCCCATGTCCTTGCCCACTAAGCTCTTAGAGGCCTTTCTCCTGTCCTTACACATGGGTTCCCCACATTTAGAGTCAGCAACAGGGTGTTGAGTCTGTCTCAGGCCTGGAATCCTCTTGCCTCCTTTTCTGCTGCCTCTCTGACTGCAGCCAGGGAAAGTTCTCTGCTGTTTCGGGGTCATGTGGTTAGGCTCACCCCACCCAGATAATTCAGGTCCATGACCATAATTGCACCTTCAGAGTCACTTATGCCATGCAAAGTAACATTCACAGATTCTGGGAATTAGAGCATGGAAATCTTTGGAGAACTGTGTTGCCTACCACAGCTTCCTGGGCACCAATCTGCTTTTCCTCCTATCTCACTAGCTGTCTCTCCTTAGTCATCCTCCTCTTCTTGACCTTTAAACAGTAGCAACCTCAGGGCCCTGCCCTTAGGCCCCGACCCTTCTCTGTTCTTAAGCCCTGAGAAATACCAGCCATTGCCACAGGTTTAAGTATGTGATGTACTTCAACAGGCATTAAATACCTGGTCAGCCTAGAGCCTCTCCCGAGGGCCAGAGCTCCAGGCTCCTGGGTCCAGTTTCAGTCATCCTCAAGGTGTAGTCCCCAAACAGCAGCAGCATCAGTGTTGTCTGGCCTCTTGTTAAAAATGTGAATTCTTGGGCACCTGGGTGGCTCAGTGGGTTAAAGCCTCTACCTTCGACTCAGGTCATGATCCCAGGGTCCTGGGATCGAGTCCCTCATCGGGCTCTCTGCTCAGCAGGGAGCCTGCTTCTCTGTCTCTCTCTGCCTGCCTCTCTGCCTACTTGTGATCTCTGTCTGTCAAATAAATAAATAAAATCTTAAAAAAAAAAAAAAAGTGAATTCTTGAGCGAATCCCTGTACTTCTGAATCAGAAACACTGGGAGCAGGGCCCAAAAGTCTGTGTTTTAACAAGCCCCCACCCCCGGTGAATCTGTTGTTCGCTTACGTCTCCAGATCACTGGCCACTCAGTCACTCCACCTGGATGCCAGGTGCGAAACCCTGGATTCCCCTGTCTACTCTGTCCACCTTCTCTGTAGCAGTCTTTACCACCCATCCACCCAGGCGCTCAGGCTGCTGTGATCCATTACCTACAGAGTGACAAGAATGATCTTTTTAAAAAATTATTATTTTTTTTAATATTGTTTAAAAATATAAGTCAGAGCATATTCCCTTGCCTAAAAACCCTCTAATAGTGCCCTCTGCCTTTGAAATTAAATCCAGACCTTAGCACTGCTCTACAGGGCCCTCCCTGCCCACCCCTCTGGCCTGCTCTTTGGGTGTTACCTCTCACTACCCACCAGCTCCCCTCAGGTCCCCTCTGTAGTGTATCGCCTCAGTACCAAGCAGGCTCCAGCGTAGGGCCTTGTACTTCTGCCCGTTGCCTGGCCTGCCCTCCTGCAGCCTTTCAGGTGGCCAGCGTTTTTGTATCCTTCCTGTCTCAGCTCAGCCATCGCTCCTCAAAGACATTGCCCTGCCTCTTTCCAACGTGCCTTTTACACAGCCCACCATCTCCTGTCCCTCCTTCTCCTTCTCACACTGTTCACTTCCTGTGTAGCATTTAACACTGTAATAGTATCTTGTTTATTTGTGACCTTACCCCACTCGTACCACCACTCTGCTATAAACCTCAAAAGGACAGAAGGTTGTCTTGTTCTCTAATGACTCCCTAATACCCAACTGACTGTTTGACACATTGCAAGTGCTAGATAAATATTTGTTGAATTAACAAATAAAATTAGCTTCCTACTTGCCTTTGCCAGACCTTGGTCTCATTGTCATAGTGTAGCGATCACCCACCATGGGCAGACATGGATTTAGGCCTATGGGAGTCATGGCCTGCTGGTCTAGAGTTCCTGAGTTCCTTGTTTCTTTCTTTCTTTTCTTTTTTCTTTTACTTTTTTTTAAGATTATATTTTTAAGTAATCCCTACACCCAAGGCTCAAACTTAAAACCCCAAGATCAAGAGTTGTATTCTTAGGGCGCCTGGGTAGCTCTGTCAGTTAAGAATCAGACTCTTGATTTTGGCTCAGGTCATGATCTCAAGGTTCTGGGACAGCCCAGCGTCAGGCTCTGTACTCAGCAGGGAGTGTGCTTAAGGATTCTCTTTCTCCCTCTCCCTCTACCACCTACCCCACCACCCCAGCTCGCACTCTCTTTCTCTCTTTCTAAAGTAAATAAGTATATCTTTAAAAAAAAAAAAAAAGTCGCATTCTCCACTGACTGAGCCAGCCAGGCACCCTGGGAGCTCCTTGTTTCTTTCCTTTCTTTATTTTAAAAGTTATATTTATTTATTTATTTGACTGAGAGCACAAATAGGCAGAGTGACAGACAGAGGGAAAGGGAGAAGCAGGCTCCCTGCTGAGCAGAGAGCCCAATGCTGGGCTCAATCCCAGGACCCTGGGATCACAACCTGAACCCCAAGGTAGTCTTAACCGACTGAGCCACCCAGGCACCCCAAGCTCCTTGTTTCTTAATTCTTCTAGAGACCCTCTCCCACCTCTGTCTTTTCCAGTTAGTAATTTCCCACCACACCCTTGTGATGTGCATAGTATATGGTCACCATAATATTTATTAACTATAACAAAATGTCATCCAACTTATAAATATTTAAGACTTTATATTAAAAAGTTCATAATTCAGTAATATTTAGTAAAGGAAGTCAGACACCAAAAAATACATACTATGTAGTTTTGTTTCTTTGAAATTCAGAACCACACTATATGAGTCTATGGTGCTATGAGTCAGGATCTTGGCTATCCTTGTTAGGGTGCTCTTGCCTGCTGGGGAGTGCATGACGGCCTCTCCCGGGCGCTGGAAATGTTCCGTATCTTGATCTTGAGAATGTATATGCATCTGTAATGTGTCCCATCAAGTGGATGGCTAAGATCTGTGCGCCTTTTAGAAGTTATACCTCAAAAAATCTAAATAAGTAAATAAAAATACCTTCAAAAAGGGGGGAAAAAAGGAAATGTAGATGAGCAGCTATCCCACATGAAAGATCTGCTAGAGTCCTCTTATTGCACTTCAGTAGCTGACTTCACTCTTATCCACCTTTAAATTGGTGGATTGGGTTTTTCTTTGTTTGTTTTTAAAGAAACTGAAGATTGGACAGTGTTTCTCCTTCCCCTCCAGAGGCCCAGAGCAATGTGCCCAGTGCATTCTGGATTGGGCAGTACTAACATTTGTTCTTCTCCGGGACCGTCTGCTACTTTTCTCTGCCCCAGTGGAGCTGGGCGAATAATAAAGCTGTTATTATTTATACTGCCCAGGATTTTTGTCAGTGATCTTTGTCATTGAGAGTTATGAAGTCAACATAGGACACGAGGAAATTTGTGAGTCTTTAATCCAGGTAGAGGAAAGAAGTAAAAGGGGGTTGTTTTTCCAGGGATGTTGCTTTTCCAAACACCTTCAGTTTCCTCACTGTTTTTCTTGGCCCTTTCCTGTGCTGTCCTTTCATTCGCATTATAGTGACCTCTGAACTCATCACCTCCTGGCCTTGTCGTCCG
>PISX010007179.1:0-38822 GCA_004024625.1 Mellivora capensis
TAATTCCTCATTCTTACTATCAGGTGTCTCAAGGTGTTTCGAGAATCTAAAATCTTGGGGGGGGAACTGTTATGCCTCTAGTACATGAACTCTGTTTCCATTTGCGATATTTGGGAAATTTTCATAAAGAACGTGTTCCACAATATCTTCTAGACTTCTTTCTTTCTCTTCCCCTTCAGGTATTCCAATAATTCTGACATTGGAACGCTTTATGGCATCATTTATTTCCCTGATTCTGTTTTCGTGGTTTCTAAGTTGTTTGTTCCAGGCTTCCTCCTGATCCTTTCTCTCTATCTGTTTGTCCCCCAGATCACTAATTCTATCTTCTGTCTCAGTTACCCTAGCTTTTAGAGAATTTAGATTAGATTGGAACTCATTGAGAGCCTTGTGAACATCATCCCTGGTGGCTTTCAGTTCTGCCCTAATATTGTGAACATCATCCCTGGTGGCTTTCAGTTCTGCCCTAATCAATTCCATTTGGTCATCCATGGCTTTCTCCAACCTCGCTATTGCCTGGATAATTGTTAGCCTGAATTCCCTTTCCGACATAATGTCCATGTCGATAGCCATTAGCTCTGTTGCAGAGAGCCTATCCTCTGAATTTTTCTTCTGTTGGGCATTCCTCCTCCTAGTCATTTTGGTGAGAGATGGCTGAACGGATGTAGCTGGATGTATCGACATTGGTGCAGTGAAGGTGCACCCTGGAATGCTTCTGAGCAATCAAGGGTCCCCACCCAAATGAAAGAAAAAAAGAAAGAGAGAAAGAAGAAAAAGAGAGAGAGAGAGAGGAAAAAGAAAAGAGAAGGCTCAGCCCAAATGGGCCCCAAGGTAAGGTTTGTGAAGTGTACAAACAAAATCAGACAAACAAAAAAGACTGCCCACTGGCGTCTTCTGCCCCCTAGAAATCCAGATGTGTAATAATTCTGACCTCAGGCTGATTTCATGGGTGATCAGAGTTCCTTGGTAGGTAATCAGCTCACTTTAGGGGACAGGTTGAATAGGAGCCTCCTCCTACTTCCCCGCCATCTTGTCTCCCCCCAAAAAACATAGTTCCTACTTTTTAAATGATGCTAGAATGCTTTCCAGAAAGACTGGCAAAATTCCCATTTGAACAAGCAGTTAATTAGAGTTTATCCTTCTTCCCGTATCACTGCCAGGAATAAGCATTATAGCATCATAGCTATTCTTCATTTTTTTCTAATCTGAGGGATGACATCACTAGGTTTCTTTGGCCCCTAGAGATTGGGGTATTTTTTCCATTTGTTTGTTTTTTGGTTTAATTTTTTTTGTCTGTGGATTGCTTAGTCAAACAGACCATCTATTTTTCTAAGGCTTGCCTTTCTACATCAAAGTGTATAAACTATTTATACATTGCCAAACATAACCTCTGGATTATCCTTTGCATTAGGAGTCTGGAGGGCAGGGTTGGTTTGCTTAAACACCCATGATCAAGTCTGAAAACCTTGACGCTATCAAGGAAAAAGTAGACATATATAAAATATATATAAATACATGTAACATATATGTATATATACAAAAATATATAAATACATATAAAATACGTACATATGTAAAAATAAAAAGCTTATATGTGGTGAAACTTACCATAATCAGTGGCTTTGGCAGATTTGCAAGTTTAAATGATCATTCATCTGCAATTGGGAAAACGGGAGATGGCAGGAGGTGAATCAAGAGGTTGTTTCCAGTGTCTACATGGCAGAGAACAGGATTCAGCAGATAGAGTGAATAGGTTATGCAGGTTGAACCAATGTAGGGTAGCAAGGCATGGATATTCTAAAAATATAAATATAAATGTTTATATTAAATGTTATATGTTATATATATGTAATATATGTAAATGTTAATTGTATTTTAAGATATTTATTTGAGGCAGAGTGGGAGAGAAGGAGAGAGAGTGCGCATTCAGGAGTGGAGAGGAGGGACCGAGGATAAGGAAGACGCGGACTCTCCACTAAGCAGGGACCCCAATATAAGGCTCCATTCCAGGACCCTGAGATCATGACCTGAGCTGAAGGCAGATGTGTAACTCACTGAGCCACCCATAAATTAAATGTTAATTTAACTAACATTTAGTTAACATGAGCCTAAAGAGACAGCAAAGCTGGATCTGTTACCACTGTGAACCTTAGAACAGGGCCAAACCACCAAATTATGGTTTCCTCATCTATAGGGACAGGCATACTATTCTGTTTCTCAAGGTGGTTGGGATTAAATGAGCAGATGTAAAAGCCAGTACATCAGGACCTTGTACAAAACAAAACTTCATGTACCTCAACTCTCTGCCTCATCCTATCCCTTGTTCTCACTGGAATAGGCTCACAGAAAATGAATGACTTGTATGGGGCAGTAGTCACTAAGTCTGCTTGCTGGTCAGAATCACCTGGAAAACTTTTTTGAATTTATGGACCCTGGACTCCACTCTCAGAGACTCTAATTCTGTTGGTCTGGGTGGCTCAGGAATTTTTGTATTTTTATCAAGCTTCCCAGGAGATCCTGATACTTAGCTAGACTTGGGAACTGCTTTCCCAAAGGACACAGGATCTAGTGGAAAAAACAAACAATTAAAACTGAGCCAGTCACCAGCTGTACATTAGATCTCCAGAATTTAGTAATCCTGAACAACTGAAATTTTATGCCCTTTGACCAGCATCTCCCTGTTTCACCCACCTCCCAACCCCTGGCAAACACTGTATCATATACTATCATATACTTGAAATTTGCTAAGAGAGTAGACTTTAAATATTAACACACACACACACACACACACACACACACACACGGTTTATGTGAGGTTATGGAAATGTTAATTAGCTTGATTGTAGTAACCATTTTACAAAGTATGTATCAAAATATCATTTTGTACCTCCAATATATATTATTTTTATTTTTCAATTATTCTTCAGTAAAGAGGTGGGAAGCTGAATCAAGGTGGTAAGACCATGAGAAGGGCATGTGAGGTGCTATGAATGGTCTGGCTTCAGGGAGGTGTGAAGGTCTCACAGAGGGGCCTTGAAGGAGTGAATCAAGTGTACTGTCAGCAGGGTGAGTGGAGGAAGGGAAAGGAGAGGTAGGTTGAGGGTAAGTGGGAGGCTCTTTAAATGCTGGCCAAGGAGTTTGGACTTTAGCACAAAGGCAATGGAGACTCACCAAATGGTTTTAAGCAGGACAGTAACTTGCTAAGAACTTGTCTTAGTAACAACCCTGGCAGCTGTGTGAAGAATGCACTCTATAGATACTAGGGATTGTCTTTGTTAAAACTATGATTATCCAAACAGCCTGATTTGGAAAATATACTAATGTGATCTTCCACTCTGTTCAAGGTAAGTGGAAGTACAAATAAGTGTGGTCTAAGTGATGAAATATTGGGAAAAATACAGCAAATTTGTCTTACACCCCGTCTCAAGGTCAATATCTTTGAAGTTCCAGCCTTTTATTTTAAAATTATTTAGGACTTTTCCTTTAATAACCTTGCCTAAGATATAGACTGGAAAATAGTAAAATCTTGAGTTGCACTAATTTAGAGGTGAGCTCATCTGCTCAAAAGGCTTTACTGAATTTAAACCACAGCTTTATTTATGTTTGGCAATGAGTAGAAATAAAAGGTCCTTTTGTCTATTAGACAAATGATTCAGCATTAGTGAGGGAAGAAATTAGAACAGAAAGTGTCTCTTTTCACAAAGCAATTCAAAAGTGAAATTGTGAAGAGTTCTTAACTTCCAACCCAGTGTCCGAGCCCTTGCATCCTGTATGGTACAGACAAGCTGAAGAGGGTGTGCCCAGCCAGGAGACACAAAGGCACTTGGAGGCTTTGCTGCCAGAAACATCTTAAATGGGGAGGAGAAGGGAGAGGGAGAGAGACACTGGTTAAAAAGATTTACTGTCCTCCTCATCAGGTAAGATGGGCAACACCCAAAGACCACTGGGTAAATTGGAAGATCACTTTCAGGGCTGGGCCACTGCCCCCAGCACCACGAGTACTGAAGGACAGCTGAAGTGCAAAGGAGACACAGAGCCAGGCCTCCCCGGATGACCATAGGCAAGAATGGAAGAACAAAGAGGAGCTTCAGCTAATCCCCTCAGCCTCTTCTTGCCAACATGCTCCTTGAGAACATACAGATTTGAAGGAAAACAGTAACATTTTCTCATATCAGGAATCTTACATTAGCTTAGGAACCAATGAGTTTTCTTTGAAAATAATGAATAATTGCAATTTCTCCAATTACAAAAATATACATGCTTATAGTAAAAATTCAGGAAATCAAAGTCTTCTAAAAATTACCCGAAGCCCACCACCCAACAATAAGCACTGCTAATGTTTTGAAAACTATCAAATATCTCCCTATTGATGTAAACTAAAAATGATAAATTGTTTTCAAAAGTGAGCTCTTGTCACAAATAATTTTCATAAGTTGTTTTTCCATTCAACAATATGTTTTGAACATCCAAAAATTGATAATTACAGATCTATATCATCTCTTTGTCAGTTGCATAGTATTTGGCTGTGTAGGAGAAAAAGGCAGGCCACCTCAAGATGGGCCACTTTCGCATGAACATTATTTTGAGTTAAAAGCAATCAAACACAGGAGGAGTTAAGATGGTGGAGGAATAGGGGACCCTAAATTCATCTGGTCCCCGGAATTCAGCTAGATAACTATCAAATCATTCTGAACACCTGTGAAATCAATCAGAGACCTGAGAAAAGAAATGCTGTAATTCAATAAATAGAAAAGCAACCACTCTTTGGAATGTAGGAGGTGCAAAGACTTGAATCAGAGTCAGTATACCAATATATTAGAGGATACCACATGGGGAGGGAGTCTGCTTAAGGAGGCTACCACAAAGTATTATAAGCAGCAGAGCACAAAATCAGAACTTTTAGAAGTTTTCTATGGTGGGGGATGTCCCTGGCTTAAAGGTGCTCAGGTGGTAGAGCAGGTCAGAATCCCAGGTGGGACAGCATGACCTCAGATTCACAAAAAAACAGGGGTGCCTGAGTATGGCAGAGTTCCCAGACATCGGAACAGGGAAACTAGCTGTAAACAGCAAGTCTAGGCACTGGCTTTCTGCTCAGTGTTGCCATAAACTTCAAACAAGTGCATGGTCCCATGACTACTCTATGGGCAAAGGCCCAGGAAAAGGCAGAAATGCTACAAAAGCCCTCTCCGCGTCCCCCCCCCCCCGTGAGGAACAGCACCGATCTGCACCACAGGAGTCCATAAAATTTGGAGACTTGAAACTCAGTCGCATGCCTGAGACAAAAAATGTTTGGTCAAAGACTGAGTGAACACAGAGTTTAGATGTAAACCAGGGACATAAGAGGAGTGACTGGCTGCTTTTCTGTGAGGGCTCACTGAAGAATGGGGGGGCACGAACTTTCTGCCCCAGTGAGAGAGATCAGGGTGATACCATTTGTATCCCCTATCAGTGCTAACAGCCTGAAGGGAGTTAAACAGCTCCACATAGTGGAATCTAGAGCTGCTTACACTGAGTCTGGACCACTGGCAAGGAAGGCATATCTTCACAAGTGCAAGGGTGTCTGAGAATCAGATCAACAGGTCCCTCCCTGAGAAAACCAGGAGAAACAACTCACTACCCTCAAGTTTACCAATCACAGAAAATTGCAAAACTTTAGCTTTTGGGGAAAACAGTATATAGTATCTGTGGGCTTGTGTTTCTTTTTTGTTTATTCTTTAATCTTTCAGGGTTTTTGTTTTTTTTTTTTCAGCTATTTTCTTACTTATTAAATTATTTTTTGTTCTTTTTTAAATTTTTATTTATATATATATAATGTATATATTATATATATATTATTCTTGGTTCCCATTATTGTATTTTATTTTATTTTTGTACATATATAAGTTTTTCATATTTTCCTATTTAGGGATCTAGTTTCCTTTAACAACAGACCAAAATACACCCAGGATCTACTATTTTGTTTTGTTCTGTTTTGTTTCTGGCTTGATTTTTTTTTCTTATTTTGTTTTGTTTTTGTTTTATTCTGTTTTGTTTCATTATTTTTTGTTGTTGTTGTTATTGTTGTTGGGGTTCTCTTTTCTCTTTCTTCTATTCTTTTCTGGCCATAATGATGAGATGGTGAAATTCTCCACAAAAGAAAAAACAGGAGGGAGTACTCACTGCCAGGGATTTAAACAATATGGATGTAAGGAAGATGTCTGAACTAGAATTTAAAACAACGGCTATAAAGATACTAACTTCAGTTGGAAAAAAAAAAACATAGAAGACACTAGAGAATTACTTACTTTAGAAATAAAAGAACTAAAATCTAATCAGGCTGAAATAAAAAATACTATTATTGAGATGCAGTAAAAAAATGGACAGCTAGGATAAATGAGGAAGAAGAGAAAGTCAGTGATATGACTGGAGTCATATGATGGAGAATAAAGAAGCTGAAGAGGGAGAGAAAGACAACTACCAGGTCATGAAGGGAGATTTTGAGAAATCAGTGATTCCATAAAGTGAAATAATATGCAGATAATAGAGGTCCCAGAAGTTGAAAGAGAAGGGAGAGAAGGTTTGTTTGAACAAATTATAGATGAGAATTTCCCTAATCTGGGGAAGAAAACAGGCATTCAAGTCCAAGAGGCACAGAGAATGACCCCCAAAATCAATAAAAATAGATCAATACCTCAACATATAATAGTGAAGCTTGCAAAATTCAGAGATACAGAGAAAACCCTAAAAACTGCTCTGGACAAGAAGTCCTTAACCTACAAGAGTAGATACATAAGGCTGGCAGCAGACTATCTGCAAAGACCTGGTGGGCCAGAAAGGACTGAACTGATATATTCAATGTGCTAAATGGGAAGAATATGCAGCCAAGAATATGCAGCAAGCCTGTCATTCAGAATGGAAGGAGTGATAAAGAGTTTCCAGGACAAACAATAACTAAAGGAATTTATGTACACTAAATCAGCTCTTCAGGGTATATTAAGGGGGATCCTTTGACTGAGAAGAGAGCCTCAAAGTAACAAAGACCAGAAAGGAAAAGAGACAATCTACAGAAACATCAATTTTACAGGTAATATAATGCCACTAAATTCAGATCTTTCAATAATTACTCTGAATGTAAATGGATTAAATGCTCCAATCAAAAAACAGAGGGTATCAGATTGGATTAAAAAAAATACCCATCCATATGCTGTCTACAAAAGACTCACTTTAGACTCAAAGACACCTGCAGATTAAAAGTGAGGGGTGAAAAATCATTTCTCATGTTAATGAAAATCAAAACAAATCTGGAATATCCATCTTTATATCAGACAATCTAGATTTTATTTTATTGTTATTTTTTCTTTAGTAGCAGAATGGTTTATTAGGGAATAGCAGAAAATTACGATTCAAAACAAGCAAAAAATGGTGAACCATCGGCAAATCCAAACAGACAAAGGAAAGGTCAGCTTTTATTAGGTTTTAGGAGGAAATTGGGGAGGGTTGTTTTAAACAAAATTAATTGGAGAAGAATAAGAGTTTGAAGTTGTAGCAGTTTCTCCTTGACTATAAGCTGTGGTTAGTGCATTGTTGCTGAGGCAAGGAGGAATCTTCCTTCTTTTTCTTAAAGACAAGAGATAAAATCCCAATGTGAGAAATGTCCTCCTCTGACAAACTAGATTTTAAGAGAAGAAGAAAGACATTATATCATAATAAAAAGGTCTATCCAGTAAGGAAAGCTAACAACTGTAAATATTTATACCCCTAATTTGGGGGCAGGTAATTATATAAACCAATTAATAACAACATTAAAGAAACACATTGAAAATAATAGGATAATACTAGGGGACTTTAACATATTACTCACAGAAATGGACAGATCATCTAAGCAGAAGATCAAGAAGGAAACAAGGGCTTTGAATGACACACTGAATCAGATGGACTTCACAGATGTATGCAGAGCATTTCATCCTAAAGCAACAGGATACACATTTTTCTCGAGCACAGATGGAATATTCTCCAGAATAGATCACACGCTGGGTCTGAAATCAGGTCTCAACTGGTACCAAAAAGTTGATATTATTCCCTACATATTTTTAAATTGCAGTGCTTTAAAGCTTGAAGTTAACTACAAGAAAAAATTGGAAGGACCAATAACACATGGAAGTTAAAGAGTACTCTACCAAAGAATGGATGGGCCAACCAGGAAATTAAAGAATTTAAAAATACACAGAAGGAAATAGAAAATGAAAACACAACAGTTCAGAACCTTTGGGATACATCAAAAGTGGTCCTAGATGGAAATATATAGCAAGATAGGCCTCTCTCAAGAAACAAGAAAAGTCTCAAATACACAAACTAGCCTTACAACTAAAGGACTTGGAAAAAGAAGAACAAATAAAGCCTAAACCACAGGAGACGAGAATAATAAATATTAGAGCAGAAATCAATGATATGGATATAAAAAATACAGATCAACAAAACAGAACAGAACAACAAAACAATGAGCTGATTCTTTGAAAGAATTAATAAGATCAATAACCCCCTAGCCAGACTTATCAAAAAGAAAAGAGAAAGGATGCAAATAAATAAAATCATGAATGGAAGTGGAGAGATCATGATCAATATCAAGGAAATACAATTGTAAGAGAATATTATGAGCAATTATATGCCAAAAAATTGGGAAATCTGGAAGAAATAGTTGCATTCCTAGAAAAATAAAAACTACAAAAACTGAAACAGGAAGAAACTGAACACACCCAACAGGAAGCTGAACACGCCCATAACAAGCAAAGAAATCAAATCAGTAATCAAAAATCTTTCAATAAGTAAGATTCCAGGGCTGGATGGCCTCCCGCAGAACTCTCCCAAACATTTAAAGAAGAAATAACACCCATTCTTCTGAAATTGTTTCAAAAATTGGAAATGGAAGGGAAACTTCCAAACTTAGCCTATGAGGCCAGTATTACCTTGATCCCAAAATGAGACAAACCCCACAAAAAAGGAGAATTACAGATGAATATCCTGGATGAACATGGATGCCAAAATACTCACCAAGATACTAGCCAAAAGGATCCAACAGTACATTAAAAGGATTATTCACCATTACCAAGTGGGATTTATTTCTGGGCTACAAGTGTGGTTCAACATCCACAAATCAATCAATGTGATACACCACACTAATAAAAGAAAGGATGAAAACCATATGATCCTCTCAATAGGTGCAGAAAAGCATCTGACAAAACAGATGATCCTTTTTGATAAAAACCCTCAACAAAGTATGGATAGAGGGAACATACCTCAATATCATAAAATCCATATATGAAAAACTTACCGTGAATATCATCCTCAATGGGGAAACACTGAGAGCTTTTCCCCTAAGGTCAGGAACACAACAGGGATGTCCACTCTCACCACTGTTGTTCAACATAGTACTAGAAGTCCTAGCCACAGCAGTCAGACAACAAAAAGAAATAAAGACATTCAAATCAGCAAAGAAGTCAAACTCTCACTCTTCACAGATGACATGATACTCTAGGCAGAAAACCCAAAAGTTTTCACCCCAAAATTGGTAGAAATGAAACAGGAATTCAGCAAAGTGGCAAGATACAAAATCAACACACAGAGGTCTGTTGCATTTGTATACACTGAGCCAGAAGAGAAATTAAAGAATTAGTCCCATTTAGAATTACACCCAAAATCACAAGATACTCAGGAATAAACCTAACAAAAGTATTAAAAGATCTGTGCTCTGAAAACTATAGAACACTTATTAAGAAATTCAGGATGACACAAAAGAATGGAAAAACATTCCATGCTCATGAATTGGAAGACCAAATGTTGTTAAGATGCCTGTGATACCCAAAACAATCTACACATTCAGTGTAATCCCTAACAAAATATTATCAGATATCATCGGCATTTTTCATAGAGCTAGAACAAACAATCCTAAAATTTGTATGAAACCACAAAAGACCCTGAATAGCCAAAGGCATGTTGAAAAAGAAAACCAAAGCTGGGGGTATCACAATGCCAGACTTCAAGCTATTTTACAAAGTTGTAATCATCAAGACAGTATCACACTGGCACAAAGACAGAAACATAGATCACTGGAATGGAATAGAGAACCCAGAAATGGACCCTCTACTCTATGGCCAACTAATCTTTGACAAATCGGAAAGAATACTCAATGGAAAAAGAGTCTCTTCAACAAAAGGTGTTGAGAAAACTGGAAAGCAACATGCAGAAGAGTGAAACTGGACCACTTCCTTACACCATACACAAAAATAAATTCCACATGGATGAAAGACCTAAATGTGAGACAGGAATCCATAAAAATCCTAGAGGAGAACCCAGGAAGCAACATCTTTGGCCTTAGCTGTAGCAACTTCTTGCTAGACATGTCTCCAAAGGCAAGGGAAACAAAAGCAAAAATTAACTATTGGTACTTGATCAGGATAAAAATCTTTTTCACAGCAAAGGAAACAATCAACAAAACTAAAGGCAACCTACAGAATGGGAGAAGATATTTGCACATCTAAAGGGCTAATATCAAAAATCTATAAAGAAATTATCTAAGTCAACACACAAACCCAAAAATTTCTGTCAAGAAATGGGCAGAAGACATGAACAGACCTTTCTCCAGAGAATACATATAAATGGAAAAGAAACACATGAAAAAATGCTCAACATCACTCAGCATCAGGGAAATACAAATCAAAACCACAATCAGTTACTACCTAACATCCATCAGAGTAGCTAAAATGAACTAGTCAGGAAGCAACAGCTGTTGCAAGGATGCAGAGGGAACTGCCTTACACCGTTTGTGGGAATGCAAACTGGAGCAGACACTCCAGAAAACGGTATGGAGTTTCCTCAAAAAGTTAAAAATAGAACTACCCTACAACCCAGCAACTGTACTACTAGGTATTTATCCAAAGGATACAAACATAGTGATTTGGAGGGGCACATGCACCCCAGTGTTTATAGCAGAAATCTCCACAGTAGTCAAAATATACAAAAAGTCCAGATGTCCCTCAACAGATGAATGGATAATGGATAAAGAAGTGGTGTCATATATATACATGTATATATATGACACACATATATATGACACCATTTCTTTATATATGTGTGCATATATATATACCTATACCTACACATATACATACAATAGAATATTACTCAGCCATCAAAAAGAATGAAGTCTTGCCATTTGCAACGATGTGGATGGAACTAAAGGGTATTATGCTAAGTGAAATAAGTCAGTCAGAGATAGACAAAGATCATATGATTTCACTCACATTGGAACATAGGGAAGGGAAGGAAAAATAAAATAAGATGAAAACAGAGGGAGGCAAACCATAAGAGATGCTGAACTCTAGGAAACAATCTGAAGGTTGCTGGAGAGGAGGTGGGTGGGGCAAAGAATAATTCAGTGATGGGTATTAAGGAGGGCATTTTATATAATGAACACTGGGTGTTACATGCAACTGATGAATCATTAAATTCTAGCTCTGAAACTAAATATATATATATATATATATATATGTATATATATATATATGTGTGTGTGTGTATATATATATATACACACAAACAAATATTAATTAAATAAAAGCAGGTTCAGAAAAACCTCTTTACCTCCATCTTTAGCTGCCTACCTATATTAGAATTATAGCTATTAAGAGAGATTCCTCTTTACCTAAGAAACTTAACTATGTAATTGGACAGCCTTCATTTTCCAGACATCTTTCACCTTCCTGCTAATGGTCTTCCTACCCTTTATGTCCTTAGATGCTGTCCTTCTCCTTAGCTCATATAAACATCATGTTCCCTGAGTGTCTTTGGAATTAACATGACTGTGTGGATTCCCTGAATGTATACTATTTTAATTTTCTCCTGTTAATCTGGTTCATGTCAACTTGATTCTTAGTCTAGCTAGAAGGCTCTTATTTTTTTTAAGATTTTAAATAAATAAAATCTTAATTTATTTGACAGAGAGAGAGAGAGAACACAAGTAGGGAGAGAGGTAGACAGAAGGAGAGGGAGAAGTAGACTCACCGCTGAGCAGAGAGCCGGATGTGGGACTAGATCCCAGGACCTCAGGATCATGACCTGAGCCAAAGGCAGGCAGTTAACCAACTGAGCCACCCAGGTGCCCATAGAAGGATCTTAGAGAGTATAATACATGTATTCTCCCCAACAGATGTAAATAATTTATTTATTCAAATCATTTTATTTTGATAGTCATTCTACATTTTCACTATTTTTTCATTTTAGTAAGTATAATCTATCTACCTAGTTAGCTTGGCAGCTTTTTTGCTTTCTTGTTTTGTTTTGTTTTAAAGATTTTATTTATTTATTTGAGAGAGAGAGCGAGAATGAGAAAGAGAGAGAGAGCATGAGAAGGGGGGGTGGTCAGAGGGAGAAGCAGACTCCCTGCCAAGCAGGGAACCCAATTCGGCACTCGATCCCAGGACTCCAGTATCACGACCTGAGCTGAAGGCAGTCGCTTAACCCAAGTGCCCCTTGTTGTTTTTTAATTTGTTTTTGCATATCTGTCCAATTATCTGCTTAAGATAAACTCTAAAAAGTGGAACGGCTTGGACAGAGGATGAGCCCTAAAATGGACAACTCATGGCTCATAGAAACCCGCCATCCTGCCTACAATAGTGGAGCTGTTGGTTTTGCTTTGCTAGTGTTGATTCCCCCTTTCCCTTAGAAAACAGGCTGTATGGGAGCAGGGGAGATGCAGAGCTCCACCTTTCAAGTGGTAGAAAAGGGCTAGCACTACACCTCGGCCCATCACACAAGCCTGGCAGATCAAAAAAGTGTCAGAGATTGTTTCGAGGATGGACCATGACCCTGATAGGTCCAGGGAGAGGCAGGATCAGGGCCTGGGCTGTAACTATAGGATCTGCCAGCAGTAAAGCTGATAAAGCTTGTGGATAAAGTCAATCACCACAGGGAGAGTATTGCCCAAGAATGAAGCCAATACAAAGGAAGGCAAAGCTGAGAGATGGTGGAGAGAGGCTTTATTTTGGTCCCTGGACTCTGATGGATCTGGAGCCAGCTTTATCCCTGGATCCTTTGACTTTTTGAGCTGATTATATATATATATATATATATATATATATATATAAAATCTCCATCTCATTCTACCTCCAATCTTAAAGCACTGCAGTGTCTCTCTCTCTCTCTCTCTCATAATTAAAAAAAGTATTGAATAAACAAAAGAGTCCTTCTCTGGGCCTGGCCCCCCAGGATACAGGCACTGGCCCCAGGGCCCTGTCAGGGGATACTTAGGGATCCTGGTCAGCTGCCTGGTCTCCGTGGCTAATCCCATGCCCAACAACTGCCAGGAGCTTGGCTGGCCAAAGAGAAGAGTGAGTACTTGGAGATAAGTAGGTCAGCATCTCACCTGGGTAGAGACATTCCTCCTACACCTGCAAAGAGATGCCCACAGAGGCCTTGTTTACTTCCTTATTGTTCTGCTGAGTAATAATCTCATTTTAAAGGGTGGGGTCAATGTTCATAGCACCAATGCCCACAGTGGCCAAACTGTGGAAAGAACCAAGATGCCTTTCAACGGTTGAATGGATAAAGAAGATATGGTCCATATATACAATGGAATATTATGCCTACATCAGAAAGGATGGATACCCAACTTTTGTGTCAACATGGATGGGACTGGAAGAGATTATGCTGAGTGAAATAAGTCAAGCAGAGAGAGTCAGTTATCATATGGTTTCACTTACTTGTGGAGCATAAGGAATAATATGGAAGACACCCACCCAGGGTCCTATAAGCCTACTTTAACACATAAGAATTTTTTTGGAAACTTCCTTTATCTCCATACTCCCCAAGATACATGTTGGATATCCCCAAGCATATGGCCCACCAATAAACATCTGAACAGTCTCATGACTAAGATTTTTTTTATTATTATATTATGTTAGTCACCATACAGTACTTCATTAGTTTTTGATGTAGTGTTCCATGACTAAGATTTTATTAGGAAATAATAAATGACCTTTCCCAACAAGAGTTACCCTCTACAAGGTCCTGGAAACCTGTTTCCAAAATTCCTGAGAGACTTAACTATCCTTAACCACATTCCAACTTGAGGAACCACTCCTCATGACCCCAGTGCAACTCTTTCTGCCATGGGTCCTGTCCCATGCTTTAATAAAGCCACCTTTTTGTACCAAAGATGTCTCAAGAATTCTTTCTCAGTAATCTTGGTCAGCTTGGAACCCTAATGTCTTTTCTACATCAGTAAACAAATAACAAAACGGATGGTGCATAGAGGTGTCAAAAGTTGTGTCCCAGGTATTGGAACAACACGGGACCCCTGCCCCAGAGTAAGGCAGGAAAAGAGTTTACTCCCTTGCTCTTGGCTGACCCATGTCTGTGAAAGTGTCCTAGTCACTCTAGAACACAAAACAGGTGTTGGGCAGTTGCACATGTATTTCAGTATATTAAAAATTCAAATAGTAGCATATACCCAGTTCAAGTGTGTTGAGGAATACAGTGCAAAGGAGGATTCCCTCAGAGACCCTACCCAAAGGCCCAATGGTGCAGGGAGGCCCGGTGCTAGAGACTGAATTTTCAAGGATCAACATTTTAAACATAGATTCTTTCCCTCCCTCTCTCCAGTTTATCTGTAACTCTTTACTTAACTTTTCTCACCTCTTTCTCTGATTAAGTAAGAGGGAAAGGAAGAGCAAGCTGAACATTTTAGACCAAGCAATTAACCTTTTTCTTCAGTATTCACTTATTTGCAGACACCCTGTATTGCCAAGAGGGTTCACCAAGCAAAGCCCCACAGTGCTTCCTCCTAAATGTTTGTCCCAGCCAGTCATTCTTCTGCCAGTGGTGATCCATCTCTGTTTCCAGATCAACAAAAAAGGGTCCCTCTTCTCCCCAAATATAAGACTGTTAAAAAACAAAATTCAACCAAGTGAATTTGAAGATGTAATTGGTTTTATTAAGTGATTCATGAATTGTGCAGCATTCCATCTAGCAAGTACAAAGATGCTGGAAGAGTTGTACAAATAGAAGGTTTTATATAGGAAGGAGGATAGGGCAAGGAAGTTATTAACAAAAGAAAAACAAAAGGATTGTTTCAGGCCCAGATGACTCTTGGGGAGGAATGGTCCAGAAGGATTTGTATCATGCAGATTACCTCACAAGTGCTGAGGAGGAAATATCAGATTGAGTATTAAAAGGTCACATTCCTGGAATAGGTTGAAATTATAATTAAGTCTTGGTTTGTTGTTTGCTGTTGCTGTTGCTTGTTGCTGTTTACTCCACTTGGGGGCTTGTTGCCTCTTTTTTAATACACATACTGTCTGACTCTGAGAATTTGATCATAAACACAGTTGTGAATAGCACCAGGTCTTAAGAGAAACTAGTCTTGCTGCAAAACAATCAATGGCAACACCTCATGATCAAGTCAAAGCTAAACCTCTCTCCTTGCCTCACACTAGGACACTGTCCAGGCACAGCTGGGCATTATCCTTCTTTATCCAAAAGCAGAAGGGAAGAGCCTTAAACTTTCTTATAGAACTTTTGAAAATGAACCAGAGTGCAAGGACTCATCCTCTGGGTGAGTACCACTGATGAACAATGTGGCTGGCAGATGGAGATGGAAATGATTGCTGCCTGCAAAGAAATCACAGTTATTTTCATATTAATATTAATATTAATATTTCTATTCAGCTTTCTTTGGTTGGCATTTGCCAGATATTTGTTTTCTATCCCTCTATTTTCCACTGTCCTGTCCTATGTACCACATTGAACATACAATGAAACACCATGAGTCTGACATCACTCTTGTTTTTTCTATCAGCCAACTCAGCCACATGCACTCAGATAAGTTCCTCCAAATGCAGCACAGAGCAGGGACCCTATGTTGCTGAGTAGACAGGTGGGAGGCCCAGAAGATGTCACTTGAATTCTCATGATTGATCTTTCCCATCATGCTTATGATTGGGAGAACATGCAGTCACACTTGGGATTGAGTACTAAAACTTTGTTAAAAAAGTAAAGGGGGTTAACTAGAGCTAACTTCTTACTAAGTATGCCCTGATAATAATTCTCTTCTGAGACTTTTTCTAGGATTATATTCACAGTATTTAAGTAAATATTTAATAACTACCAGCCAACAGTCAATGTGTATCTATCCTGTGTGGAATAGTGGTTCAGAGAGTGATTAACAGAGGAAGAGAAATCTATAAACCTGGCTTTCAAGTGTTGTTTGCTGGGACTGTGACCAAGACACAAATATAAAGTCTTTATTAGTAGAGCCTGGGGATTAAGTGCATGGGCTTTGGAGTCAGGCAGATCTGAAAGCTAATCTCAGTTCTGCCACTTTTTAGACATGTTAGCTAACTTCTGAAAGAACAGGTTTCCTCACCCTCAGAATAGGAGCAATAATTCTACCTCATAGAAATTTTGGAAGGATCACTTAAGAAAATGTACATGGTCTAATTCAAAACTGGAGTCTTAATTTGTCTCAGTACATTACTTGGGAGAATGAGGAGTCAGGTCTTGCACTGAAAGGGTTATTTTATCGTGCATAACAGAGAAGTCTTACATCTGGAATATCCTGAAATCATGAGATGAACAGAGAATTTTGGAGAAAATGAGCAAAGAACTGAACAGGTACTTTTGGGGGAACAATACCCAGGTAGCCAATGAACACAGAAGAGAGTGGGTGTTAAACCTCACTGTACCGGGAAATTCAAAGCAAAACCATGGTGGGCTGCCATACACACTCCAGCACAGCTACCAAGAGGATGACTGGCAATACCAGGTGTTGGTGAGAGTATAGTGTGTGGGAATGTGAATTAATGCACCCACTTTGGAAAACAGTTCAGCATTGTCTACTGATGTGAAGGATGAGCATGGGCCATACATAGTCCAGCAACTCCATGTGCATCAGGATATACATGCAAGAGTGTTCATAGCAGCATTGTTGCAATGACCGTAATTTGGAATTGGCTCAGATGCTATTCAACAGTAGAGTGGATAAGTGGATTTATATTCATGCAATGGAATGTTATATATCAATGAAGATAAATTAATTTCACCTGCATGTAACAATATGGATAAATCTCAAATGTGATATTGAGCAAGAGAAGCTGAACACAAAAGAACACATACTGTGAGATTCCATGGGTGTGAAATTCAAAAACTGCAGGACAAAACCAAACTTGGAGATGCATATTTGGTGATCCATGATCAAAAGGAACAGGGAAGTGATTACCTTAAATGTCAGGGTGGAGGCTACCTTTGGTGGGGAATGAAGATTTGTGAGGAGGGGGAACTGGGTGGTTTCTGGAGTGCTAGCAGTGTTGTGTTTCTTTTTCAATATAGGCAACACTCATATGTGTGTTTACTTTGTGATAATTCTCTCAGATGCATATTTTTGTTTTGTAAACTCTTTCTGTAAGTGTGTCATATTTCACCACAAAAAGGCTTAGAAAAAGAAAATGTGTGTAAATCTTTAGCACAGCTTAAGTTATCACTAAATAAAGTAGTTGTTTTCTTAATATTAGTTTTTTAATATTTTCTTAATATTTTTCTTAATATTAGTTTGGAGATGCTTCATTGTAACTGCAAAACTAGATGAAATACTTCAAACTGACAACTCTTTTTCTAGTAGTAAAAGCTAAGACAAAGACGAAAAGTGCCTAGCCCACGGGTGCATCAGGAGATGCTGCTGGATGGGGACTTTTTCCCTGCATGTTAACCAAGCCAGCAGGCTGCTGGCAAGTGCAGAACACAGGGCCTTGTAAGGCCATGTCCATCAGAACTCAGAATTACCTAGGCTGTGTAAGCAAGATTTCCTGAAAGCAGAGACAGCTATGGACATTTTATGAATCTTTCCTGGTGATTCTAACCTGCAGCTAGAGTTGAGAAGTCTGTAGCAGTGCTGAGGTGGAGGATGGCAGCTGCTGTCAGAGGAACACATATGCTCCCAAGGAGAATAGATACCTTAGAGGTGGAGCAGAAGAGTCTTCAGCAGACCCCACACTCCCAAGGAATTTCCTGTATCAGGCTGAGAAGAGTAGTGGTGGTGGTGCCTCCTCTGAGTAGCAAGTTGGGAGAGGTTTGTTTCTTAAGGTAGCAGAGCTTCTGTGTTCACCGTAGTATCTTATGTCCCACTCAGTGCTCAATATTGGAATTACTTTTTCAGAGAAGGGCATTGGCATCTCTTTGGTTCAACATCATCCTGGATAATAGCCCATATACTGACTGCACAGACACCAGTTGTTGAAAATATGGTTTTCAGACCTCCTAAGAAATTTTGACTTTTTCATTACTTAGAAAGTTATAAGCTATTTCAGGGCTATAACAATAACCAAAAATGTCAACTTATACATCTATGAGTCTCTCCCAAGACACATGTGCCTCTAGAGACAAAAGATATGAAATGAAGATAAGAGAAGCTGAGCTTACCTGAAGGATGTGGCTCAGAAAAAATCCAGAGGACACCAGGACAGAATAGTCATGTCTCTGCCCCTGCCATGAGTACAGCCTTTGTGTATAGCATTTCAATTCAAGTCTGATAGAAACACTTGGAGTTACCATCAGACTCCACAAGCTAAAGGGCACAGTTCCAAACAGGATTATCCCCACTTAAGATGTCAGCCACAAATCCAGGAATCCCCATTCATCTGTACTTCTGACTGAATGACTACAGGTTCAGGAGGCTCCCGTGCTTACCTCCTCACCTTTGTTTCACTAATTCACTAGATTGATTCACAGGACTCAAGAAATCACTGTATTTAAAAATACAATTTTATTATAAAAGATTCAAATCAGGGTGAAACATGAAAAGATACATAGGGCAAGGTCTGGAAGAGTCATAACACAGAGCTTCCATGACCTCCAAGGAACCAGGGACAAAGGCCAGGCAAATTCTTTATTATACAATAAGCTTCATACTTTGGGACACCATGTTATAGAAGAGGTAAAACAGGATAGTAATATTATGAAGACTGAGCTTTTGTCTAAGGCAAAAGTCCCATATGTAATGGGACTTTTTTTCTTAAGATTTATGTATTTATTTGTGATAGAGATAGAGCATGTGAGAGCATGGAGAGGAGGGACTGAGGAACAGGGAGAGAGAGCATCTCAAGCAGACTTCCCACTGAGAGCAGAGCCCAACTCGGGGCTTGATGTCTAGCTCCTGCACTGAAATCAGGAGTCAGTCACTTAACCAACAGAATCACCCAGGCACCCTGGAATGGGACTTCAAATAAACCAAATGATCAAATTCAAAATGTTCTTTTTATTTTATTTATTTTTTTAAAGAGTTTATTTATTTGACAAACAGAGATCACAAGTAGGCAGAGAGGCAGGCAGAGAGTGAGAAGGAAGTAGGCTCCCCGCTGAGCAGAGAGCCTGATGCAGGGCTTCATCCCAGGACCCTGAGATCACAACCTGAGCCAAAGGCAGAAGCTTTAACCCACTGAACCACCCAGGCGCCCCCAAAATGTTCTTTTTAAACCAAACTGCTAACTGACAAGTCTAAAATGTCCTGCCACCCTACAGATTGTAGGCTCGTGAGGAAGATCAATTTAAAGGTTATGGAACTGACTAGCACCAATAAAACTTTCCAGTTTATATAAATCACACGAATAAGGTAGCAATTTACAGTAAGGAATGTTTTGATTAGGTGATTGAGAATCACTGTGCCAGATTTTTGGCACCCTTTCCACCTGCAGCAAAGCCAACGAGACATATTAAATAAGAGAATTGTGCTTGGTGAATGTGGAATGGGAACAGAGGCAACCTCCCCGCTCCCGTACTCTCACCTTTTGACCCTTATCCCTACCTTCCAGATGTAGCACATCACCCTTCTGTTTTCATGGTAGAATGCTTTCCTTAGACATGCTTATATTTATCTGTTTATATGTAACCTTTATTTAAATGATATTGTATTTTCTGAAGAACATATCAAAGTCATCTTAATTGACATCTGTCAACCAAAGTTTAACAAGTTTCTCTCAGTGCATATTTACTATCAAACCTGAGGGCTAATCTCATAGTCTTATCCACTTTAAAATTAGTTATGACCAGTCACTTCCAGAGGATCAATTTCTGATCTTACCCCAGAATTTGGTGTGTACACTTTTATACACTATGAGAGAACTTAGTCTGTGAGTATAATTCAAAGTTACTGTTCAAGTCAGCCAGTGTATAATTTTTCAGGCATGTGTGACTAATCACAGGCATTTATTATGTGCTTAGTTGCCTAGATGGTATGTCCTAAGCTAGAGCCTTTAAAAACATTGTTTTCTTGATATTTGGTTGTTCAGTTGAAGCCTTTACATATCTTTCATCAGTGGGACATGAATAAAGAATGGAGTTACTTCAGAATAAGTCTGGCACAGTCCCAGGACTATGGAGAAGTTAGAGGCAGGAAGGAGAGTTCAAGAATGTTATTTCTGCCTGGGGTGGATCTCCAATGTGTATGTTTTTTATTTTCCAAAATTAAATGAAAAAGCAGCTGTTCTAAGGACTCAATCCTGTGGCAGGACATCACAGTAAGCTTTAGTTATTCATCACCCAGCATCTGCTTTATATGCTGATGTTTCAGAAGCACTCATGATGGTTCATCCTTGGATCTAAAAGACCAGAGTTGGACACACAGATGGCATCCCAGCGGTGTATACTCAACACCCACACCACATGCAGTTTTGTTAAGATTCTGTCACAAAACCAATGTGTCTTCTTTGAGAGCAGCCATTAGAAGAAGAAATTGTTTTTGTCAGCTGCCCAATGGAGCAAGCCAACCTCTGCATGGGCGGTCCATTTGTTTTCTCTTGGGAGTGGTCCCTGATGTTTCACGTGTCCACTGTGAGGCATGTGACAGACATGCCTCAGAGAACAGCACTGTGCTGGGAGCCAGGTAGTGACATCAGAGACTCTGCCAGAAATTAGTGTGGGCCTCAGTGAACTCTGAGTCAATACCTATGCATAGGAGCCCCTGCACTGGCAGCTGCAAACCTTCCAAGATCCACAAATTCAGCATGTCCCAAACAAGAACCATGATACACTTCCACGAACTCCTTCTCTATGTGCTTCCTGTCCTAGTCACTGATACCACCATCCATCAAGAAACATGGAAATCTCTCTTGGGTCTCTTCCCTTAGCCCTGAGGATCCCATCAAGTTCTGCCATTTGCTCTCCAAGTCTTCTCAAATATATCCATTTGTCTCTATCCCTAATGTCATAGTTCAAGTTGCACCCAATCTCCCACCTGAAGAAATCTGACACTTTCCTAACTGGTCAGCCTCATCTGCTGCTCCTCCACCTGCTCTCCACCCTAGTCCAGGGTGATTTTTTAAAACACAAATACATCACTGCCCTGATGAAAGCCTTCCACAGTCTTCCACTAGTTTCAGGACATCGATATCCAAGTTTGATGTGGTCTGCGCCTGTAACTGCAGCTTCTTCTTGGGCCACACACCGCCCCCCAAGTCTTGACAAAAAAGTCTTGCTAGCTTTGCCCTCATCCACTCTTCTTCCCACTAGGCATTTCTACCTGCTATTCCTTCTGCCTGCAATGGGAACTTCTCAATACCACCCCAATTTGTTTTATTATGGTAAAATAGAAACAACTAATATGTACCATTTTAACCATTTTAAGTATACAGTTGTGTGGCATTCAATACACTCATGTTGTCATGCAAAAAATGCAAAACATGTCACTAGTTTGCATGTCACTCTTGTACAGGGACTATGCTAATCTTCTCTGTATTGTTCCAGTTTTAGTCCGTGCCACTGAAGTGAGTACTCATCCTCTTTTCACTATAAAGTCTGACTCATCCTGCAGATCTTAGCTTCAAGTCACTTATTCAGGGAAGCCTTCCAAAACCAGGCCCATCTCCTGTCAGACAACCCCTTGACTGCACAGTACCCAGCATGAACGACATGAGCTCCAAGAGGGCAGCACTCGAGGCCAGAGGCGGTAGGCACACAGTAGCTCATTGCATCCTAGTTAAATGAATAAGTGAATGAATGAATGAGTGAATGAATGAAGAAATGCAATTCTACCCATAGTAAAGACCATCTTGGCACTTTTGTAGAAAGCCATGTAGTTCTACATTGTCTTGACCTCCATTCAAGTGTAAGATCTTGGCTTCATCTTTGGAAAACTAAAACCAATAGTGGGAGAGGTTGTTTTTTTTTTACCTTTTCTCAAACAGAAAAATTGCAATTCAGACTTTACCTTTCATAAAAGAAGAAAACACGTAGCAATTTTTAAATCATGTGTTTTAATATAATTCTATTTATCAGGGTGTCAAAACTACTGAATCTAGACTCAGGGCTCTGCAGCAGTTTGTAACTTCTAAAAACTAATGCAAAGTAGAGCTTATTTTGCATAAGCCTACAAGAAAGTAAGCCTGGTCCTGCCCCACAACTTCTGCATAGAAGTCTCTATCATCCATCAGGGCTACTAGTGGGGTCTAGAGGTGGCTTTCCTCAGAACGTGGGGCTGTCTGCACCCACCATGGAAAGCTTGTCATGCTCACCTCCAAGAAACCTTGCTATGGGCCAGAAATAGCAGATCTAGGCTTTCATGGAACCAAGGACTCCAACCCTGAGTTACAGCTAGAACAGCTGACACTCACATTACCCTTCACATTTTATGTGTTACTCATAACACCAGGAGCTAGGGATCTATGTCATCAGCAACACAGTACCCTAATTTTACAGATGAGGGGAAAACATTCAGAGGTCAAGCAGCTGGTTCAAGATTTCTCAGCTGGAGCTGGGCCAGATTTGGCATCTAGTTTTGATGCCAAAACCCTTGCTTACTCTTTTCATTTCATTTTGCTCCATATGACAATAACTGCTGCATTTTTAGAGGCAACTTCTATTATAATGGTGCCCTTGAAGTGGTATAAATAAAGATTCTCTGGCCACTCTGCCCATGGTCAAAGCCATAGAAAGTAGGAAGAAATGTAGCCTATGATTATAAGGTCCTTCCCCCTCCCCCAAGATTTATCCATCCACTTCAGAAAGAGAGAGAGAAAGAGAGTATGAGGGGGAAGGGGTTGCAAACTTCAAGCAAACTTCCACTGAGCTGGGAGCCCAACTCAGGATTCAATCCCACAACCCATGAGATCAGAACCTGAGCAGAAAGCAAGAGTTGAACACAACTGACTGAGACCCATATGTCCCTATAAGGCCTTTTAATATGACTGAACACTTAGCACTGGTAGCACTCTATGGTTATTCAGTGTGTTGACTCATGGGCTGATGAAAAGTCTGAGAGGAGGTATCACATGATGATCAAGACAGTCTGGTAACACACAAAACCCTAAAAAACCCTGGGCCTATGAGCTGTCCCCCAGTCTCTGCCTCTGCTGTAGAGAATGTCCTCATGTAGACACAGGCTGGGAGCTGATTACTGCCTGGATATCTGGAGTTACAAGTAATTTCACTTTATCTTGGGGGGAAAAGCTAGAATGCTCTCTGCCTCTAAACACAGCGTCTGGTAGGCAGGTCCCCCAGGTTTCCTCTAATCCTGTCTGTCTCCACCCTCTTCATGGAAAACGTGGTGAAGAGCACACTAATCTCTTGGATCAAAGCAAGAACAAAATGCATAACACTCCCACTGTAAGATCAGAGCGTGCTTAGATAACCCCATGGGCTCTTGGCTGAAGAGGTGATGAGAGAGAGGCGCCTGTCCTGAGGTTACAGACTGAAACCTTCTGACACCTGTTCCCTTGCTACCACCATCCCTGTCCAGCCTTGGCTGAACTGAGCCAAAGGTTCCAGTGACCAAAAATGTCCCTAAGACTGGCATCTCCTATCTCCCCATTAAGTTTTCTTTTTTTTTTTTTGTATTTACAAATCTGCCTTTCATCACGTCTGCCGAGTGTTCTCAGCACCATACTCCCTGTGACCCTCATCTCCTTTTCTCTTGGCCACAGCTCACTTATTTCATGTTGACTGTCAAAACTCCAACTGGAGCAGAATATAGGTGATTTAGTTTTATTAACACAGCAATGTGTACTTACATTTCCCAAAGTTTATTATTTACCTTCATCTTATGTTTTCCAAAACTTCTTTAACAAAGAAATCTCTCCAGGGTTCCTTCATCTTACTTCAGTGATGTTACCTGCCACTTAATTCTGAAAGCACTTCAAACTGTTGGGGTGGTAGGGGCTAGAGGGAGCTGTTTTATATTATTTTCATAATTTTTTAAATTACTGTCATTATCATTATTATTATTAAGCATTAATTCCCACTGTGATGCTTACTTATAAAATTCTCTCCTGACTTAAAAAAAATCTGCTTTTGTATTTCTTGAAATTAATGGTTTTATGGTTGAATCTTAACTTTGTCAGCTTAAGAATAATTTCCACTGAACTGTGTATTCCATACCTGCTCATTTTCCCACTAAGGTGTGTGTTTTCATACAAGGACACACTGTGTGTGTAAAAGGCATCAAGAACATGCCTGTGGTCAAGATGCACAACACCCTGCTTGTTCAGGTATTTATTCCTGTTCTTTAACTTTTCCTTGCTTTCCAGAGAAAACTGATGCTCTGAGAAAACTACAGGTAGTTATAAGGAAATACTAATGATCTTTTGAGGGGAAACTCTTACATATCCATTATCAAGTGCTTACTTGGTTCTAGCACTTATAGTTTAAATCACTTAAAATTATTCATTATCATGAATTTTGAAGGGCCCATTTAACAAACCTGTTGAAATTATGGACTGAATGGAAAAGCTGCAGAAAAGACATTGAAGACTGGCACACTGAGCTGGAAACATCTGTGTACTTTTTTTCCGCTAATACTGAAAGGGCTAATCTGAAGAAGTCCTGAGGCTGCAAAGTATGGCATTTTGTTGAGAATTAGATTTCTCAGTCTACTGAAAGCAAAACAGATTGCTACACACTGCTGTGTGTGATCACTCAGCTTGTGTAGGAGGATTTGTGTCTTGTAACAAAACAACAAGCTGTAAATAGTTCTGAAAGCTGAGAGTTGGGGGCCCATAAGCACAGGAAGCTGGCTAGGGATGCAGCTATGATAATGGGAACAGTGTCCTAGCCAGATGTGTATCACTGGGTAAGTACAAACATGACTTCTTGGTGCTTCAAAATAAATTGCTAAGGAAATGTTCAAAAAGAAAAACAAAACTGGGGGCATCACGTTGTCTGATTTCAAGCTTTACTACAAAGCTGTGATCACCAAGACAACATGGTACTGGCACAGAGACAGACACATAGGCCAGTGGAACAGAGTAGAAAGCCCAGATATGGACCCTCAGCTTTATAGTCAATGAATTTTCGACAAAGCAGGAAAAATATACAGTGGAAAAAAGACAGTCTCTTCAATAAATGGTGCTGGGAAAATTGGACAGCCATGCATAGAAAAATGAAACTCGGCCATTCTCTTACACCATACACAAAGATAAACTCGAAATGGATAAAAGACCTCAATGTGATGCAGGAATCCATCAGAATCCTAGAGGAGAACATAGGCTGTAACTTCTTTGACATTGGCCACAGCAATTTCTTTCAAGATATGCCTCCAAAGGCAAAGGAAACAAAAGCAAAAATGAACTTTTGGGACTTCATCAAGATCAAAAGTCTTCTGCACAACAAAGGAAACAGTCAAAAAAACAAGGAGGCAACCCACAGAATAGGAGAAGATATTCACAAATGACAATACAGACAAAGGGCTGATATTCAAGATCTATAAAGAACTCCTCAAACTCAACACACGCAAAACAGATAATCATGTCAAAAAATGGGCACAAGACATGAACAGACACTTCTCCAATGAAGACATACAAATGGCTAATAGACACATGAAACAATGTTCATCATCATTAGCCATCAAGGAGATTCAAATTAAAACCACATTGAGATACCACCTTACACAAGTTAGAATGGCCAAAATTAACAAGACAGTAAACAACGTGTGTTGGAGAGGATGTGGAGAAAGGGGAACCCTCTTACACTGCTGGTGGGAATGCAAGTTGGTACAGCCACTATGGAAAAGAGTGTGGAGATTTCTTAAGAAATTCAAAATAGAGCTTCCGTATGACCCTGCACTTGCACTTTGGGGAACTTACCCCAAAGATACAGATGTAGTGAAAAGAAGGGCCACTTTACCCCAATGTTCATAGCAGCAGTGGCCACAGTTGCTAAACTGTGGAAAGAACCAAGATGCCCTTCAGTGGACGAATGGATAAGGAAGATGTGGTCCATATATATTATGGAGTATTATGCCTCCATCAGAAAGGATGAATACCCAACTTTTGTATCAACATGGACGGGACTGGAAGAGATTATGTTTTGTGAAATAAGTCAAACTGAGAGAGTCAATTATCATATGGTTTCACTTACTTGTGGAGCATAAGGAATAACACAGAGGACACTGGGAGATGGAGAGGAGAAGTGAGTTGGGGGAAATCAGAGGGGAGACAAACCATGAGAGACTGGACTCTGAGAAACAAACTGAGGGTTTGGGGGGGTGGGAAGTTGGGTGAGCCTGATGGTGGGTATTATGGAGGGCACATGTTGCATGGAGCACTGGGTGTGGTGCATAAACAATGAATTTGGGAACACTGAAAAGAAATAAAATGAAAAAAAAATACAAGAAATAAATTTTAAAATGAGACCATTTGAATAGCACTGACAAAATGTTCTCAAATTTATTGTCATATTTACTCTTCAGAGAAGAGTATATGCAAGGTCAACATCAACATTAGAGAGACCACTGATGCTTAGAAACATTCAGTGACTTGCCCAAGATCTCCCGGCTTGTAAGGACTGCACCAAGGACCTGATCCAAGACTCAGGACATGCAATCTTTTTGCTGCATTGTTTTGGTATCTGATTGCTTGGCAACTTTTAATATTTTTTAATTGCTGCAGTGGGGGTATTCATCCTTAAGGCAGCTTTAATCTTACTTTTTTTAGCAGTGTTTTAGATTCCCAGCTCTTGAATCATATGTGCACTTAGCCATTTGGTTGAACTAATAAATGAATCCTTTCTTCCTCCTACATCACATTTTAAGAATTCTGCTCCAGGCACCCAGGTATGAGAGTGTAACAAAACTGATAAGAGAATAATTCTATAATTTGGCAATTACTCTAAGTACAACCCACCTAATAATGAATGAAATGACTAATAATGAATGAAAATCATTCAGTGTTATAACTTCATTCATGTCACCCATATCTATTTCCCTGTCTTTTTTTTAAGATTTTATTTATTTATTTGACAGACAGAGGTCACAAGTAGGCAGAGAGGTAGGCAGAAAGAGAGGAGGAAGGTGTCTCCCTGCAGAGGAGAGAGCCTGATGTGGAGCTCGATCCCAGGACCCTGGGATCATGACCTGAGCTGAAGGCAGAGCCTTTAACCCACTGAGCCACCCAGGCACCCTCTGTTTCCCTATCTTGGGCACTGTTAGAGCCATGACTAATTCTTCAGATAACAAGTCTCAGTTTACTAATGCTTCCTAATGTAGATGTTGGCATCAACTTTGTTTTTCAAATTAAAAAAGAAAACCACACAGAGAACACACACAAGGACACTGTAGCACATTTTAGATTTCAGATTGATTTTCATAGTAAGTGGTAGTCTGCAGTGCTGTTTGAGGGCCTCCTTTTGATACCAGATAAGCAGGCAATGGTGAGACAGGTGAGGATGTATCAAGTGTCCATTTAGAGTGAAAGTCTTATTTACCACAGGACGCTCACATGAGGAGACAGAAGAGAATGGCGTCAGGGTGCAGAGGGACCTGGTGTGCTATCACTAGGTGAACCTGAGGTTTCTGAGGTGACTGCAAATCCACTGGTCAGAGGGCACCTGGCTGGGCTGGATGTATGTCAGGGTAGCTGTGAGGTTCAGACCCAGCAAGGACAGCAAAGGGCGCTCTCAGTGTTTACATAATAAGTGGTGGCCTCTAAGGAAGACAGACTCACATTTTCTCAAGGTTTTCTATTTGTATCAGATGCACTCAGTGTCAAATATGAAAGGGCATCTTTCCAAAGGCCATTAATACTAGTTTTGTTTTTTCTGTAAACAAGGACTAAAGGCTCCAAAGTCATTTTGGATTTGGATTCTGAATGTTTGCATAGAGATGATTTCTCTGTTTTTATTACTATCATTCTTAAATCATTGATTGAATCATCCCGTGAATCATGAGAGTTCATAGCAAAGATTGAGTTTTCCAAAAGTTGAAACAAGATTTGCATTTGGCTTTCACATCCTTAATTTTCTGATGTTCCACTAGGGAAGAAACCAGTGATCTAAACAGTTGGTAAGTAGGTTTTAGAAGGCCACTTCAGGGGATGCCTGGGTGGCTCAGTTGGTTAAGTGGCTGCCTTGGGCTCAGGTCATGATCCCAGTGTCCTGGGAGTTAGTCCCACATCGGGCTCCTTGCTGGGCAGGGAGCCTGCTTCTCCCTCTGCCTCTGCCTGCCACTCTGTCTGCCTGTGCTCGCTCGCTCTCTGACAAATAAATAAATTTTTTTTAAAAAAATTAAAAAGAAAAAGAAGAAGAAGACCATTTCAGGGCTCTAGATAGTCTGAAATCTTTTTTTTTTTTTTTTTCATTTCAACTCCTCCAAGCATTTATATTGAGGTGTCCCTGCCATGGCTTTTATGATTATCTGTCTAGGTTTCAGAGAGCTTCCCTGTCCAAAATGCAGTCAGGCATAAATCACTTCACACAAGCAGAAGAGTGACAAGCACCCCAACTCCCTACCCCAGGAGGATCAGAGAATGAGCCCTAAGGAGGATTTGGTCCTTACTGGGGGTTCATCACAAAAGAGTCTGTCCTTTCATCATTCTCTGACAGGTAATTTCTTGAGTTATTTACTTTCTTTTTTATTTTTTTTATTTTTATAGATTTTATTTATTTATTCAATGACAGAGATCACAAGTAGTCAGAGAGGCAGGCAGAGAGAGGAGGAATCAGGCTCCCTGCTGAGCAGAGAGCCCAACACAGGGCTCAATCCCAAGACCCTGGGATCATGACCTGAGCTGAAGGCAGAGGCTTTAACCCACTGAGCCACCCAGGTGCCCCAATTACTTTCTTTTTTAAACAAGATCTCTATAACATATCAGAAGAAATGAATTTTAGACTCTTCCACCAGACATTTTTTCAAGTGCTTTCCAATAAAATTTTCATCGTTTATCACACTCTCATCTATTTTCAGTTTGTGGACTTCTCCGAATTCCAGTTTACATTTTTGCAATGCTCTATTTTTGTCCTTTGAGATAATGCTTTCAGAGCTTTGTCATTCTGCTCTGAGGGTTGGTTTTATTCATATCAAAAGAATTAATGTCAAGGGAGGCAAGGTTCTGGTTGTTTAATTTGGAAAGGCTCTTTGTTGTTCATTCTCTGAGGTCCTGCTTGAGACAGGTTTATCAAGTTCCTACATGTGATTTCTTATGCCTCATCTATATGAGTACAAAAGTAGGTGTCAGTAATCATTTTATCAAATACATTGACTCAGTACTTTAATAAAGACTAATACAGGTATGTTAAGACCTAATTTTTTTCCTACTCCATTACTTTGCTGTTTGATGTATAGTTAAGGAGCAGATTGAAAAAGAGTGCTATAGGGTCACATAGTAAAGAAAGTGGTTAAACTCTGGCATGGGAAACCTCTCAGGAAACATTTTAAAAGGGCATAGAGTAAGACTAAATGATGCAGAACAAAAAAACACAGGCTTTGATTTTTTTTCATTGCTTCTTATCTCTTTCCATTATTTACTGTTTGGGCCTCCTTAGTGAAGGGGTTTTGTTCTGTACCTCTCTAATTCTCATTCATCCATAATTTCACAATAGTTAAGTCAGAAATATTTTTATATTAACATATAATGTATTATTTGCTTCAGGGGTACAAGTCTGTGAATCATCAGTCTTACACAATTTGCAGCACTCACTTTAACACACACCCTCAGAAATGTCTTAAGAGAGAAAAAGCTCATGTCTATTTAGATTTCTAATCATCCCACAGAATTTGAGTTTCATATAATTTGAGAGTCTTCTATTACCTACTACTCTGATTGTTCTCTAATCACTAATAATGGCTCATTAAATGTGAAATTTTCATCTAGTGATTTATGTTCTTGTTTCACAGATTTTCTTAATCACCCTTACATAAATCCAAGAAATAGAAAATTGAAGTATTGGATGCTTTGGAAGATTTACCATTAGTTTATAATCTCTTCTGATAAAACCTGAAGTGCTCAATCAACTGAAGCTGTATGTTTGTCACAGGACCCTGCCTTAGAAGAGACCATGTTTCCATGCCAATAGATGCAGAAGAGTCCACCTACTTCCTAGGAATGAGTGTTCAGCAGCAAGAAAATGTGTTACTCTCTTAGCCTTTACCATGGCTTCAAATATACTAGTTACAAATAATAACATGATACCTTTTCTGCTTTATTTTTTTATTGAAGTATACTTGACATACATCATATTAGTTTAGGTTGTACAACAAAATTGTCACTTGTGTATATTGCAAAATTATCACCTGTCACCATACAAAGTTACAAAAAATTTTTTTCTATGATCAGAACTTTTAAGATTTACTTTCTTAGCAACTTTTAAATTTGCAATACAATAAAATTGACTATAGTCATCATGGTATACATTACCTCTCCATAACTTAATTATTTCATAGCTGGAGTTTGTACCTCTTGATCTCCTTCACCCATTTCATCCATTCTCCCAACTCCCTTCCCTCTGGCAATCTGGTTTCTTTTGTACCTATGAGTTTGGTTTCATTTTGTTTTGTGTGTTCATTAGTTCTAGTTTTTATGTTCCACATATAGGTAAATCATATAGTATTTGTCTTTCTCTGTCTGAGTTATTTCACTTAGCATAATGTTCTCAAAGTCAATCCATATTGCAAATGACAAGATTTTACTCTTTTTTAAGGCTGAGTAGTATTCCATTTTATACGTGTGTGTGTGTGTGTGTGTGTGTGTGTACATATGTATGTGTGTGTATATATATTGATATATACACACACATACATATGTGTATATAGATATAGATATAGATCACATCTTCTTTATCCATTCATCCATTGGTGAACATTTAGGTTGTTTCATATCTTGGCTATTTTAAATAATGCTGCAAGAAACAGGGATATATACACTTTTTCAAATTACTATTTTTTATTTTCTTCAGATAAATACTCAGAAGTGAATTTGCTGGATTGTATGGTAATTTTGTGGGTTTTTTTTTTAATTTTTGAGGGACCTCCATATTGTCTTTCATAGTAGTTGTACCAATTTACATTCCTACCAACAGTGCACAAGAGTTTCCTTTACTCCACATCCTCACCAACACTTGTCATTTCTTGTACTTTTGATAATACCCATTCTGATAGGTGTGATGTGATATCTCATTGTGGTTTTGAGTTGAATTGCCCTGTTGATAGGGGATGTTGTGCACCTTTTCATATACCTTTTGGCTGTTTATGTATCTTTAGAAAATCTCCACTCATGTACTTCACACCCATTTTTGAATTGGATTGTTTTGGTTTTGTTTGCTATTGAGCTGTTTGAATTCTTTATGTATTTTGAATTTAACCCATTAACAAATATATGGTTGAAAATATTTTCTCTCATTCCACAGGTTGCCTTTTCATTTTCATTTTAGATTCCCAGTAAGGGCAGTCCAACATTGAGTCCCTGGCATTCCAATCAGAATACATGTCCCTGATGTCTCAGTCACAAACCAGACATCACACATGGGATTAAATTTTCCCCAAGCCCAATCTACCTTCTAGTTTGGCAGTGCCTATACCATTCATTTCTCTGGAGATGTGGTTCTCAATCCTTGTGCCTTTCAAGGGAAATTTGGCAATGTCTGAAGTCATCTTTGGTGGTCACAATTGGGGAGGTACTAGAGATGTTACTAAATACCCTACAATACATGAGATGGCTGCCACAACAAAAAAATGTCTCAGTGAGATAGCTCTTTTAGCTCTGCAACTTCATGCTGCCCACCCAACTTTCATCCAGCCTCCACTGCCACGTTCAAACTGAGGGCGAAGCCCTGCAGACAAATGAATGCACACTGACAGTGTCAATCCTCTGACTTTGGTCTTCCATATTGTGTTGACTACTCTGTGTCTTTTGCCTCTCTATATAAACTTTAGAATCAGTTTGTCAATATGAACAAAGGAACTTTTGAGATTTTTTTATTGGAATTATATTGAATTTATTAACTAAGTTGGGAATAACTAACATTTTGAAAATATTAGTCAACACTGAGTTCCTATTTATTTGGCAACATGAAAATTTTGTTAAAAGACCAAATGACTATTAGTAATTTAAACAGGTGAAGTAAAAGACCTGAAAAATATACAAACTAGATAATTGTCTTTCCAAATAATCAAGAGTTTATATGTTAGATAAGGAATAGAAGGTGCACATCTTAGTAATAACATACATTGAGAACAGTTGGAAAACATATTAACAAAATATGGTGAATAAGGCATGGGTTAGAGTAGGAAGACCATCAGAAAGAATCATTTCTGTTGGTCTCAAGTTTCTTGTAAAATAAATGAATTAAATCAGAAAATTCAAAAATCCCTCCAATTTTTTTATTTCAGTAGAATATTATTTACTGTATTTCACTTGCAGTAGCATTCAAGGGTGGAAAAAAAAGATTAAGGATATTCATTTCAATGAATATTGAAATGAGCTGTTTTATCTGTTGTTAATAATAATCTTTGAGTATTAAAATGAGCTGTTTCATTTGTAGTTAGTAATACTCTTTAAAGGATTGAGTATAGAAAAGTTTTTCAAACTGACAGCTCAGTAAAGTTTTAATCTGTATATGTGGGTTGTATTTAAGTATGATGCTGTCTCTACCCCCCATTTACATAGCAAATAAAAGTTGACTACAAAGATACCAAATAGTAAACTAAGATACTGGCCTACAGTGAAACACAAAAGCCCTTAAAAAACTTAAAACTATGAACACGTCACTTGCCAAATTAACAAACTGAGAGAATGAATGAGTATGGTTGATTATATTAACTCATAAAAGGTATCAATAATCAACAATTAGGATTGTACACTTACATAAATTTGGATTAAAAATCAACACTAAGGATGTCTGGATGGCTCAGATGGTTAAACATCTGCCTTCAGCTCAGGTCATGACCCCATATCAAGCTCCTTGGTCAGTGGAGAGTCTGCTTCTCCCTCTCCCTCTGCCTCTGTGCGTGCGTGCTCTCTTTCTCTCTTAAATGAATAAGTAAAATCTTTAAAAAAATATTAAACAGAAGCTTTTGATCTTGATGAAGTCCCCAAAATTGATTTTTGCTTTTGTTTCCTTTGCCTTTGGAGAGGTGTCTTAAAAGAAGTTGCTGTGGCCAATGTCGAAAAGGTTACTGCCTATGTTCTCCTCTAGGATTCTGATGGATTCCACTCACGTTGAGGTCTTTTATCCATTTCGAGTTTATCTTTGTGTATGGTGTAAGAGAATGGTCGAGTTTCATTTTTCTATGCATAGCTGTCCAATTTTCCCAGCACCATTTATTGAAGAGACTGTCTTTTTTCCACTGTATATTTTTCCTGCTTTGTCGAAAATTCATTGACCATAAAGTTGAGGGTCCATATCTGGGCTCTCTACTCTGTTCCACTGGTCTATGTGTCTGTTTTTGGGCCAGTACCATGCTGTCTTGGTGATCACAGCTTCTCAGTAAAGCTTGAAATCAGACAATGTGTTGCCCCCAGTTTTGTTTTTCTTTTTCAACATTTCCTTAGCAATTCGGGGTCTCTTCAGGCTTCATACAAATTTTAGGATTATTTGCTCCAGCTCTTGGAAAAATGCCTGTGGAATTTTGATCGGAATGGCATTGAAAGTGTAGATTGCTCTAGGCAGTATAGACATTTTAATAATGTTTATTCTTCTGATCCATGAGCACGGAATGGTCTTCCATATTTTTGTGTCTTCTTCAATATCTTTCATGAGAGTTCTGTAGTTCCTTGAGTACAGATCCTTTACCTCTTTGGTTAGGTTTATTCCCAGACATCTTATGGTTCTTGGTGCTATAGTAAATGGAATCGTTTCTCTAATTTCCCCTTCTGTATTTTCATTGTTAGTGTATAAGAAAGCCACTGATTTCTGTACATTGATTTTGTATCCTGCCACATTACTGAATTGCTGTACGAGTTCTAGTAGTTTGGGGGTGGAGTCTTTTGGGTTTTCCACATAAAGTATCATGTCATCTGCGAGAGAGAGAGAGTTTGACTTCTTCATTGCCAATTTGAATACCTTTTATTTCTCTTCATCATCTGATTGCCGTGGCTAGGACTTCTAATACTATGTTGAACAAGAGTAGTGAGAGTGGGCATCCTTATCGTGTTCCTGATCTCAAAGGGAAGACTGTCAGCTTTTTCCCATTGAGGATGATATTTGTTGTGGGTTTTCATAGATAGATTTTATGAAGTTGAGGAATGTTCCCTCTATCCCTATACTTTGAAGCATTTTAATCAGGAACAGATGCTGCACTTTGTCAAATGCTTTTTCTGCATCAATTGAGAAGACCATGTGGTTCTTGTCTCTTCTCTTATTGATTTGTTCTATCACATTGATTGATTTGTGAATGTTGAACCATCCCTGCATCCCAGGGATAAATCCCACCTGGTCATGGTGGATAATCTTTTTAATGTACTGTTGTATCCTATTAGTTGGGATCTTATTGAGAATCTTAGCATCCAGATCAAAAGCTTCTGCACAACAAAAGAAACAGCCAACAAAACAAAGAAGCAACCCACAGAATGGGGAAAGATTCACAAATGACAATACAGACAAAGGGCTGATATTCAAGATCTATAAAGAACTCCTCAAACTCAACACACACAAAACAGATAATCATGTCAAAAAATGGGCACAAGACATGAACAGACACTTCTCCAGTGAAAACATACAAATAGCTAACAGACACATGAGACAATGTTCATCATCATTAGCCATCAGGGAGATTCAAATCAAAACCACATTGAGATACCACCTTACACAAGTTAGAATGGACAAAATTAACAAGACAGTAAACAACGTGTGTTGGAGAGGATGTGGAGAAAGGGGAACCCTCTTACACTGCTGGTGGGAATGCAAGTTGGTGCAGCCACTATGGAAAAGAGTGTGGAGATTCCTTAAGAAATTCAAAATAGAGCTTCCCTGTGACCCTGCACTTGCACTTTGGGGTATTTACCCCAAAGATATAGATGTAGTGAAAAGAAGGGGCACCTGTACCCCAATGTTCATAGCAGCAGTAGCCACAGTTGCAAACTGTGGAAAGAACCAAGATGCCCTTCAATGGATGAATGGATAAGGAAGATGTAGTCCATATATACTATGGAGTATTATGCCTCCATCAGAAAGGATGAATACCCAACTTTTGTATCAACATGGACGGGACTGGAAGAGATTATGCTAAGTGAAATAAGTCAACCAGAGAGAGTCAATTATCATATGGTTTCACTTACTTGTGGAACATAAGGAATAATGCGGAGAACATTGGGAGATGGAGAGAAGTGAGTTGGGGGAAATCAGAGGGGAGACAAACCATGAAAGACTGGACTCTGAGAAACAAACTGAGGGTTTGGAGGGGAAGGGGGTGCGAGGTTGGGTGAGGCTGCTGGTGAGTCTTATGTAGGACACATATTGCATGGAGCAATGGGCGTGGTGCATAAACAATGAATTCTGGAACACTGAAAAGAAATTAAAAAAAATTAAACAGCTTGTGTAAAACCTAATGATAAATGTACTAAAACAATATAATGACCAGTAGTCATTAAAATATGCATAAATTTATAAAACTCACTACTATTGGTAGAAATAATATGCTGGATAATACTTTTGCATACTTTGGATGTGATAGCATATTTATAACAAACAGGAAATCTGGTTTTCATTTTAAGATATTTTAGAGAACATCTATATAATACCATCGCTGTTCAAAATAGTCTGTATAATGTCTCCTAACACAGGCTCCCACTGTCCTTGCCTTCACACAATTATTGCCATTGGAAAGAAAAGACAATAAAAAATGTCCAAATCATATGAAAGTTCAGAAAATTTGTCAACCATATTTTCTCTTTTGTTCCTCTTTCTGGCAAAGCTAAACCATACTTCCCAATGTAAGAATCAACAAGAAAGGAAAGAGAAAGAGACGAATGAAGAAAATGAGGAGGGATTGAGGAAGGAAAGAGGCCTTTTGAGGTGAGTTGTTGCCTTTTCCCTCAGAAACATTAACACACGACAAGCATCACAGGCTTGATCCTAATCATGTAACCAGGTCTCCCAAGGGGATTCACAAGGAAACTAGGCTTTTGAACACAAGGTTATTTTTAACATGGGGAGATAGGGTATTTCTGAAATTTTAGCTCCAAGAATTTTCATTTCAATGAAATCTCCTGATTAAGAGGAAAGCATATTTTTTTTATTTTATAAAGTCTTTAAAGGGATGTTGGATTAAATATCATTAAAATGTCTGTACTACCCAAAGCAATCTACATATTTAAAGAAATCCTTATTAAAAACCAATAGCATTTTTCACAGAGCTGGAACAAACAATCCTAAAATTTGTATGGAACCACAAAAGACCCTGAATAGCCAAAAAACAAACAAACAAACAAACAAACAAAAAACCCTGAAAAAGAAAAACAAAGCTGGAGGTATCACAATTTCAAACTTCAAGTTATATTACAGTAGTGATCAAGACAGTATGGTACTGCACAAAAATAGACACAGAGATCACCAGAACAGAGAAGAAAACATAGAAATGAACCCACAACCATATAGTTAATTAATCTTCCAAGAAGCAGGAAAGAATATCCATCCAGTGGGAAAAAAGAGTCTCAACAAATGGTGTTGGGAAAACTGGACAGCCACATGCAAAAGAATGAAACTGGATCATTCTCTTGCATCATACAAAAAATAAACTCAAAATGGATGAAAAACCTAAATGTGAGACAGAAACCCATCAAAATCCTAGAGGAGAACACAGGCAGCAACCGCTTTGACATCAGCCTTAGCAACTTCTTGCTAGACATGTCTCCAGAGGCAAGAGAAACAAAAGCAAAACTGAACTGTTGGGACTCTATCAGGATACAAACTTTTTCACAGCAAAGGAAACAGTTAACAAAATGAAAAATCAGCCTACAGAATAGGGGAACGTATTTGCAAATGACATATCAGATAAAGGGCCAATATCTAAAATCTTTAAAGAACTTCTCAAACTCAACACCCATGAAACAAGTCAAGAAATGAGCAGAAGACATGAACAGGCATTTCTCCAAAGAAGACATACAAATGGCTTCTAGGCACATGAAAAAAATGTATCAACATCATTTAGCACCAGGGAAATACAAATACAAACCACAATGAGATACCATCTCATACTGGTGAGAACAGCTAACATGAAGAACTCAGAAAAGAACGGATGTTGGCTAAGATGCAAGGATTCCCACTGTTGGTGGGAATGCAAACTCATGCAGCCACTTTGGAAAGCAGTATGAATATTCCTCAAAAAAGTTAAAAATAGAACTACCCTATGACCCATCAATTGCACTACTAGGCATTTATCCAAAGGACACAAACATTGTGATTCAAAGGAGCACATACACCCCAATGTTTATAACAGCAAAGTCCATAATAGCTAAAATATGGAAAGAGCCCAGAGCTTTATCCATTCATCTGTCAAGATAATGAATGGATAAAGAAGAGGTGGTATATTTACACAATGGAATATTATTCAGCCATCAAAAAGAATGAAATCTTGCCATTTGCAACAACATGGATAGAGCTAGAGAGTATTAAGCTTAGTGAAATAAGCCAGACAGGGAAAGACAAATACCATATGATTTCACTCATATGTGGATTTTAAGAAATAAAACAAAGAGAGAGGTAAACCAGGAAACAGACTTTTAACTATGGAGAAGAAACTGATGGTTACCAGAGGGGAAGTAGGTGGGAGGAATGGGTTAAATGGGTGATGGGTATTAAGGAGGGTACTTGTGATGAGAACTGGGTGTTGTATGTAAGTGTTGAATCACTATATTGTATATCTGAAACTAACATTACACTATAAGTTAACTAACTGGAATTTAAACAAAAACCAAAAAAGGGATGTTGGATTAATTAAAAGAATAGAAAAAAATTGGAAGTTCTTTATAGATCCTGAATATCAACCTTTTGTCTGTACTGTCATTTGCAAATATCTTCTCCCATTCTGTGGGTTGCCTCTTTATTTTGTTGACTGTCTCCTTTGCTGTGCAGAAGCTTTTGATCTTGATGAAGTCCGAAAAGTTCATTTTTGCTTTTGTTTCCTTTGCCTTTGGTGACATATCTTGAAAGAAGTTGCTGTGGCTGATATCAAAGAGGTTACTGCCTATGTTCTCCTCTAGGATTCTGATGGATTCCTGTCTCACATTGAGGTCCTTTATCCATTTCTAATTTATCTTTGTGTACGGTGTAAGAGGATGGTCGAGTTTCATTCTTCTACATATAGCTGTCCAATTTTCCCAGCACCATTTATTGAAGAGACTGTCTTTTTTCCACGGTATATTTTTTCCTGCTTTGTCGAAGATTATTTGACCATAGAGTTGAGGGAACTCAACACACACAAAACAGATAATCATATCAAAAAATGGGCAGAAGATATGAACAGACACTTCTCCAATGAAGACATACAAATGGCTATTAGGCACAGGAAAAAAATGTTCATCATCACTAGCCATCAGGGAGATTCAAATTAAAACCACATTGAGATACCACCTCACACCAGTTAGAATGGCCAAAATTAGCAAGACAGA
>PISX010007179.1:44223-91182 GCA_004024625.1 Mellivora capensis
TTTTTTTTTTTTTTTTTTTTTTTTTTTTTTTTTTTTTTTTTTTTTTTTTTTTTTTTTTTTTTTTTTTTTTTTTTTTTTTTTTTTTTTTTTTTTTTTTTCTTTTATGGATTCTGACCTCTTTGGATTTTTCTGGTGTATATTTCGCTAGGGTCATTGTCAGTATTTTTTATTTCATTATCTTGTTTATCCATTCTTCTCTGGGAAAAATGACTAGACAGAGGAAATCACAACAAAAGAAAGAATCAGAGGTAACACTGTCTGCCACAGATCTAATAGATATGGATATGAGTAAAATGTCACAGCTGGAATTCAAGATAACAATTATAAAGTTACCAATTGGACTTGAAAAAAACATAAAACACACTAGAAAATCTCTTAGTGCAGTAATGAGATGTAATCAGGCCAAAATTAAAAATGCTCTAACTAAAATGCAGTCTAAATTGGATGCTCTAACAGCTGGGGTAAATGAGACAGAAAAGAAAGTAAGTGACCTGGAAGTTATATTGATGGGGAGGAAGGAAACTGAGAAAAAAGGAGAAAAACAACTAATGGACCATAAGGGGAGAATTAGAGAAATCAGCAATGCCATAAAGTGAAACAATATTGGAATTTGGGGAGCCCTTGTGTTGCTCAGTGGTTTAAGCATCTGCAATCAGCTCAGGTCATGAATCCTGGGTCCTGGGATCAAGCTCCACATCAGGCTCCCTGCTCAGTGGGGAACCTGCTTCTCCTTCTCCCTCTGCCATTTCTCTTGCTTGTGCTTCCTTGCATTCTCTCTGTCAACTAAATAAATTTTTTAAAATTTTTAAAAAAGAATTATTGAGGTATCTGAGGGAGAAGAAAGAGACAGAGGGCCAAAAGGTATGTTTGAGCAAATCATAGCTGAGAACTTCCTTAATCTGGGGAAGGAAATAAGCATTCCATATCCCAGAGGTAGAGAGGACCCTTCCTCAAATCAATAAAAATAGATCAACACATCCCAATATTTAATAGTGAAGCTTGCAAATTTCAGAGACAGAAAATCCTGGAAGCAGCTCAGGACAAGAGGTAACTAATCTACAGGGGTAGGAACATTAGACTAGCATCAGACCTAGCAGGCCAGAAAGGCCTGGCATGATACATTCAAGATTCTCAATAAGAAAAACAGGCAGCCAAGAATACTTTATCCAGAAAGGCTGTCATTCAGAATGGAAGGTTAGATAAAGAATTTACAGGACAAACAGAAACTGAATTTGCGACCACAAACCAGCTCTGCAAGAAATATTAAGGGGGATCCTGTAAGTGAAGAGAGACCCCAAGAGTAACATAGACCATAAAGAAACAGAGACAAGCTACAGAAACAGAGATGTTACAGGCAATAAATGGCACTAATAGTTGCTATTTGTTACTAATAGTTCAATAGTTACTCTGAATGTAAATGGGCTGCAGTCAAATGACACAGTGTATCGGTTGGATAAAAAAGCAAGACCCATTCATATGCTGTCTACAAGAGATTCATATTAGACTTAAAGACACCTCCAGACTGAAAGTGATAGAGTAAGAGAAGGACTTATACTAATGGACCTCAAAAGAAAGCTGATGTAGCAATCTTCATATCAGAAAAATTAGATTTTAAACCAAAGACTGTAGTAAGAGATGAAGGGAGACACTATATCATACTTAAAGTGTCCTCCAAACAAGATCTAACAATTATAATATTTACGGTCCTAACTTGGGAGTATTCACAGATATATACAGAGCATTCCATCCTAAAGTAGCTGAATACACATTATTCTTAAATGCACATGGAACTACCTCCAGAATAGATCCCTTACTAAGTCATAAACCAGGTCTCAGGTGATACCAAAGGATTGGGATCATTCTCTGCATATTTTCAGACCACTTTGAAACTTTAACTCAGTCACAAGAAGAAATTTGGGAGGCACTCAAAGACTGGGAGGTTAAAGAACATCACTAAAGAATGAATGGGTCAAAGAGAAAATTTAAAAATTAAGAAAATTCATGGAAACTAATGAAAATGAAAACACAACTGTTAAAAAAACCCTTTGGGATACAGCAAAGGGGGTCCTAAGAGGAATATACATTGCAATAAAAACCTCTCTCAAAAAAATTAGAAAAATCTCAAATACACAAGTTAACCTTACACCTAAATGACCTGGAAAAAGACGAGCAAATAAAGCTTAATTCAAGCAGGAGAAGATAAATAATAAAAACTAGAGCAGAAATCAATTAAATAGAAATGATAAGAACACTAAAACAGATCAATGAAACTAGAAGCTGGTCCTTTGAAAGAATTAATAAGATCAATAAACCTCTGGCCAGATTTACTCAAAGAAAAGAAAAAGGGCCCAAATTAATAAAATCATGAATGGAAGAGGAGAGATAACGACCAATAGTGAGGAAATACAGACAATTGTTAGAACATATTATGAGCAACTATATGCCAACAAATCTGGAAGAAATGGATGCATTCCTAGAAACTTATAACCTACCAAAACTGAAACAAGAAGAAATAGAAAACCTGAACAAGCCAATAACCAGCAAGGAAAGTGAAGCAGTATTTAAAAACCTCCCAAAAAATAAGAGTCCAGGACCAAAGGCTTCCCAAGGGAATTCTATCAAAAATTTAAAGAAATAATACCTATTCTTCTGAAGCTGTTTCAAAGAACAGAAAGGGAAGGAAAACTTCCAAACTCATTCTATGAGGCCAGCATTATCTTGATCCCCAAACCAGACAAAGACAAAATCAAAAAGGAGAATTACCAATATCCCTAATGAAAATTGATGCCAAAATTCTCCCAAGATATTAGCCAATAATATCCAACATTAACAGGTTATTCACCATGACCAAGTAGGATTTATTCCTGGGAGGGAAGGTGGTACAACATTCACAAATCAATGAACATCATACATCATATTAATAAAAGAAAGGACAAAACTCATCTGATCCTCTCATTGATGCAGAAAAAGCATTTGACAAGATGCAGCATCTGTTCCTGATTAAAATGCTTCAAAGTATAGGGATAGAGGGAACATTCCTCAACTTCATAAAATCTATCTATGAAAAACCCACAGCAAATATCATCCTCAATGGGAAAAAGCTACAGTCTTCCCTTTGAGATCAGGAACACGACAAGGATGCCCACTCTAGCCACTCTTGTTCAACATAGTATTAGAAGTCCTAGCCATGGCAATCAGATGATGAAGAGAAATAAAAGGTATTCAAATTGGCAATGAGAAGTCAAACTGTCTCTCTCTCACAGATGACATGATACTTTACGTGGAAAACCCAAAAAAACTCCACCTCCAAACTACTAGAATTCATACAGCAATTCAGTAATGTGACAGGATACAAAATCAATGTACAGAAATCAGTGGCTTTCTTATACACTAACAATGAAAATACAGAAGGGAAAATTAGAGAAACGATTCCATTTACTATAGCACCAAGAACCATAAGATACCTGGAAATAAACCTAACCAAAGAGGTAAAGGATCTGTACTCAAGGAACTACAGAACTCTCATGAAAGATATGGAAAAAGACACAAAAAGATGGAAGACCATTCCATGCTCATGGATCAGAAAAATAAACATTATTAAAATGTCTATACTGCCTAGAGCAATCTACACTTTCAATGCCATTCCGATCAAAATTCCACCAGTATTTTTCAAAGAGCTGGAGCAAATAATCCTAAAATTTGTATGGAGCCAGAAGAGACCCCAAATTGCTAAGGAAATGTTGAAAAAGAAAAACAAAACTGGGGGCAACACGTTGTCTGATTTCAAGCTTTACTGCAAAGCTGTGATCACCAAGACAGCATGGTACTGGCACAAAAACAGACACATAGACCAGTGGAACAGAGTAGAGAGCCCAGATATGGACCCTCAACTTTATGGTTAATGAATTTTCGACAAAGCAGGAAAAAATGTACAGTGGAAAAAAGTCTCTTCAATAAATGGTGCTGGGAAAATTGGAAAGCTATGCATAGAAAAATGAAACTCGACCATTCTCTTACACCATACACAAAGATAAACTCGAAATGGATAAAAGACCTCAACATGAGAAGAATCCATCAGAATCCTAGAGGAGAACATAGGCAGTAACCTCTTCAACATCGGCCACAGCAACTTCTTTCAAGATATGCCTCCAAAGGCAAAGGAAACAAAAGCAAAAATGAACTTTTAGGACTTCATCAAGATCAAAAGCTTCTGCACAACAAAGGAAACAGTCAAAAAAACAAGGAGGCAACCCACAGAATGGGAGAAGATATTTGCAAATGACAATACAGACAAAGGGCTGATATCCAGATCTATAAAGAACTCCTCAAACTCAACACACACAAAACAGATAATCATGTCAAAAAATGGGCACAAGACATGAACACTTCTCCAATGAAGACATACAAATGGCTAATAGACACATGAAACAATGTTCATCATCATTAGCCATCAGGGAGATTCAAATCAAAACCACACTGAGATACAAACTTACAGAAATTAGAATGGCCAAAATTAACAAGACAGTAAACACCGTGTGTTGGAGAGGATGTGGAGAAAGGGGAACCCTCTTACACTGCTGGTGGGAATGCAAGTTGGTGCAGCCACTATGGAAAAGAGTGTGGAGATTCCTTAAGAAATTCAAAATAGAGCTTCCCTGTGACCCTGCACTTGCACTTTGGGGTATTTACCCCAAAGATACAGATGTAGTGAAAAGAAGGGCCACTTGTACCCCAATGTTCATAGCAGCAGTGGCCACTGTTACCAAACTGTGGAAAGAACCAAGATGCCCTTCAATGGACAAATGGATAAGGAAGATGTGGTCCATATATGCCATGGAGTATTATTATGCCTCCATCAGAAATGATGAATACCCGACTTTTGTATCAGCACGGATGGGACAGGAGGAGATCATGCTGCATGGAAAAAGTCAAGCAAAGAGAGTCAATCATCATATGGTTTTGCCTATTTGTGGAGCATAAGGAATAACATGGAGGATATGGGGAGCTGGAGAAGAGAAGTGAGTTGGGGGAAACTGGAGGGGGAAATGAACCATGAGAGACTATGGACTCTGAAAATCAATCTGAGGCTTTGGAGGGGAGGGGTGTGGCAGGTTGGGTGAGCCTGGTGGTGGGTATTACGGAGGGCACGTATTGTATGGAGCACTGGGTGTGGTGTATAAACAATGAATTCTGGAACACTGGAAATAAAGAAATAAATTAAAAAATTTTAAAAAAGAAATAAAAGGCATTCAAATCAGCAAAGAAGTCAAACTCCCACTCTTCACAGATAACATGATACTCTTTGTAGAAACCCAAAAGATTTCACCCCAAAATTGATAGAAATGAAACAGGAATTCAGTAACAAGGCAGGACACAAAATCAATGCACAGAAATCTGTTGTATTTTTGTACACTAACAATGTGACTGAAGATAGAGAAATTGAGGAATGGATCCCACTTATTTATTTTTTTATTATGTTCAGTTAGCCACATAATGAGTGTTTGATATAATGTTCAATGATTTATTAGTTAAGTATAACACCAAGTGCTCATCACAACAATAGCACCAAATAGATACCTAGGAATAAACCTAACCAAAGAAGTCAAGGATCTGTACTCTGGAAACTAGAGCACACTTGGGAAAGAAATTGAGGAAGACATAAACAAATGGAAAAGCATTCCATGTTCATGGATTAGAAAAATAAACATTGTTAAAATGTTTATGCTGCCCAGAGCAAGCTACACATTCAATGCAATCCCTATCAAAATACCATCGACGTTTTTCATAGAGCTGGAACAAACAATCCTAAAATTTGTATGTAACAAGAAAAGACCCCAAATAGCCAGGGAAATGTTGAAAAAGAAAACCAAAGCTGGGGGCATCATAATGTCTGGACTTCAACCTATATTACAACACTGAAGACAGCATGGTACTGGCACAAAAATAGACACATAGATCAATGGAACAGAATAGAGAGCCATTTCTATCCTACAGAATAGAATGGGCCCTCAGCACTATGGTCAACTAATCTTCAACAAATCAGGAAAGAATATCCAATGGGAAAAGTGTCTTCAATAAATGGTGCTGGGCAAATTGGACAACCACATGCAGAAGAATAAAACTGGAGCATTCTCTCACACCACACACAAAGATAAACTCAAAATGGATGAAAGACCTAATGTGAGACAAGAATTCATCAAAATCCTGGAGGAGAACATAGCAACCTCCCTTGGACAAAGCAACTTCTTCCAAGACATATCTCTAAAGGCAAGGGAAACAAAAGCAAAAAAAAAGAACTTTGAGACTTCATCAAGATAAAAGATTTCTTCACAGCAAGTGAAACAGTCAACAAAACTGAAAGATAACCTATGGAATGGAAGAAGATATTTGCAAATGACATAACAGATAAAGGGCTGGTATCCAAGATCTATAAAGAACTTCTCAAACTCAGTACACCCTCAAAAAAGTAATCCAGTCAAGAAATGGGGAAAAGACATGACCAGACTCTTTTCCAAAGAAAACATACAAATGGCCAACGGACACATGAAAAAATGCTCCATATCACTTGTCATCCAGGAAATGCAAATAAAAACCATAATGAGATACTACCTTATACCAGTTAGAATGACAAAAATTAACAAGACAGGGAACAACAAATGTTGGCAATTATGTGGAAAAGGGGAACCCCTTTAAACTGCTGGTGGGAATGCAAGCTGGTACAGCCACTCTGGAAAACAGTATGGAGTTCCTCAAGATGTTAAAAATAAAACTACCCTATGACCCAGCAATCGCAGTACTGAGTATTTACCCCAAATATACAGATGTAGTGAAAAGAAGGGACACATGAAGCCCAGTGTTTCAAAGCAGCAATGTCCACAATAGCCAAACTGGAAGGAGCTGAGATGTTCTTCAACAGATGAATGGATAAAGAAGATATGGTCCATATATACAATGGAATATTATACCTCCATCAGAAAGAATAAATACCCAACTTTTGTATCAACATGGATGGGACTGGAGATTATGTTGAGTGAAATAAGTCAAGCAGAGAAAGCCAATTATCATATAGTTTTACTTACTTGTAGAACATAAAGAATAATATGGAGGACATTAAGAGAAGGAAGGGGAAAATGAAGGGGGGAAATCAGAGGGGAAGAAAAACCATGAGAGATGGTGGACTCCAAGAAACAAACTGAGGGTTTTAGAGGGGAAGAGTTTGGGGGGATATGTAAGCCTGGTGGTGGGTATTACGGAGGGCACATATTGCACAGAGCAAGGGTGTTATACATAAACAATGAATCTTGGAACACTACATCAAAAACTAATGATATATTGTATGGTGACTAACATAACACAAAAAATTTGAAAAAAAAAATTCTCAAAAACAACAAGAACCAAAAAGCCCAGGACTAAACATTTATCAAATTTTACCATCATTTAAAGAAAAATTAACTCCAATACTTCTCAACTCTTCCAAAAGATTGAAGAGGAGGAAACACTCCCAAATTCATATTACAAGCCCAGCATTACCTTGATACCAAAAGAGATAAGACCCTGCAAGAAAACCAAAATGAAACAAAATTGCAGGCCAATATCCCTGAAGAATATGAATGCAAAAGTTCTGGACAAAGTACTAGCAAACCAAATTCAAGATTCATTCAAGAATCATGCACCAGGTTGTTTTTCAGAGTCCATAGTCTCTCATGGTTCATCTCCCCCCCAATTTCCCTCAAATTCCTTCTCCTCTCCATCTCCCCATGTCCTCCGTGTTATTTGTTATGCTCCACAAATAAGTGAAACCATATGATAATTGACTCTCTCTGCTTGACTTAAAACAACCTGAGGGTTTTGAAGGGGCGGGGGGTGGGAGGTTGGGGGAGCCTGGTGGTGGGTATTATGGAGAGCACGCATTGCATGGAGCACTGGGTGTGGTGTAAAACTATGAACTCTGTTACGCTGAAAAGAAATTTAAAAAAATAATAATAATAAAGTGAGGTAAAAAAAAAGAAATGCAATCTATGTATTTATACAACAATTATATTCAAAAGTCTAATTGTATTTTATCAAAATATGAACTAAAAATTATTATGTACCACTTCTGTACTTTTTCTTTGTTTACATGTTGACAAGTTATTTTAAATGAAATCTTATCATTCAAACTAAAAAAAAAAAAAAAAAAAAGAATCATGCACCATGATCAAATGGGGTTTATCTCTGAGATGCAAGAATGGTCAACATCTGTAAATAAATATATGTAATATATCACATTAATCTAATGAAAGATAAAAATCATATGACCATCTCAATAGTTGCAAGAAAAGCATTCAAAAAATGCAAAATTCTTTCATGATAACAAAAAAGCTCTCAAGAAATTTTCTCAAGAAATTGAATAGAGGGGCGCCTGGGTGGCTCAGTGGGTTAAGCCTCTGCCTTCGGCTCGGGTCATCATCTCAGGGTCCTGGGATCGAGCCCCACATCGGGCTCTCTGCTCAGTGGGGAGCCTGCTTCCCCTTCTCTCTCTGCCTTCCTCTCTGCCTACTTGTGATCGCTCTCTCTCTGTCAAATAAATAAAATCTTTTTAAAAAAAAAGAAATTGAGTAGAGAATAAACATACTTCCCCATAATAAAGATTATATATGACAATCCCACAGCTAATACCAACTCAATGGTGAAAAAAGCTTCCTATCATCAGAGAGGGAGACAAACCATGAAAGACTCTTGACTCTGGAAAAAATACTGAAAGTTGTAGAAGGGGAGGTAGGTGTGGGGATGGGGCAACTGGGTGATGAGCAATAAAGAGGGCACATGATGTGATGAACACTGAGTGTTATATGCAACTGATGAATTTTTTTTAATTTTTATTTATTTCTTTAAATTTCTTTTCAGTGTTCCAGAATTCATTGTTTATGCACCACACCTAGTGCTCCACACAACTGATGAATTATTGAACACAACATAATGTGCTATATGTTGGCTAATTGAATTTAAATTTTAAAAAATTAAAAAATAAAAACTTCCTATCTATGATCAAGAAACAGACAAAGGTGCCCACTATCATCACTCCTATTCAACATAGTACTGGAAGTTCTAAGCAGGGAAATTAGGGAAAGAAAGAAAAGAAAGGAAAAAAGAAAGAGAGAGAGGAAAGAAAGAAAGGAAACAAAGGAAGAAAGAAGAAAGAAAGAGGAAGGAAAAGGAAGGAAGGAAGGAAGGAAGGGTGGAAGGAAGGAAGAGAAGAAGAAGGAGGGAGAGAGGGAGGGAGGGAGGGAGAAGGAAGGAAGGAAGAGAGAGAGAGAGGAAGGGAGGAAGGAAGGAAGATCATCTAACTTAGAAAGTACAAAATAAAATTATCTGTTTGCTGATGACATGATTTCTTATATATAGAAAATCATAGAGATTCCACCAAAAACTGTTAGACCTAATAAACGAATTCACTAAGTTTCCAGGATACCACATCAAATGCAAAAATCAGGTTACTACACACCAACAATGAACTATCTGAAAGAAAAATATTCGAAAAAATTTCATTTATAGTAGCAACAAAAATACTTAGAAATAAATTTAACCTGAAAATGAAACCAAAAACTGTAAGACACTGATGTAAGAAATTAAAGAAGACATAAATAAATGGAAAACTATCTCACATTCATCAATTGGCAGAATTAATATTGTTAAAATGTCCATACTACACAGAACCATATATAGATTCAATGCAATCCCTATCAAAATTCCAGTGGCATTGTCACATAAACAGAAAAAAATTTTAAATTCATATGGAACCATGAAAAACCCAAAACTACAAAAACAATCTTAAGAAAGAACAAAGTTGTAAGTGTCACAGTCCCTAATTTCAAACTTTATTACAGAGTTATAGCAATCAAAACAGTATGGTACTAGAATAAAAACAGACATTTAGACCAATGGAACAGAAATGAGAGCCCAGAAAGAAATCCATAAATATTCATCGAGCTAATACATATGGATGCATATATGTATGCAGGCATGTATGTATGTGTGTGTGTGTGTATATACATAATGGAATATCATTCAGCCATTAAGAAAAAGGAAATTCTGGGCACCTGGGTGGCTCAGTGGGTTAAAGCCTCTGCCTTCCGCTCAGGTAATGATCTCAGGGTCCTGGGATCAAGCCCCTCATCGGGCTCTCTGCTTGGCGGGGAGCCTGCTTCTTCCCTCTCTCTCTGCCTGCCTCTCTGCCTGCTTGTAATCTCTCTCTCTATCAAATAAATAAAGAAAATATTTTTAAAAAAGAAAAGAAAAAGGAAATTCTGCCATTTGTGACACAGATGGACCTTTAGGGCAGTATGCTATGTGAAATAATTCACACAGAGAAAAACAAATACTGTATGATCTCATTTATATGTGGAATTTTTAAAAATCTAAATTCACAGAAACAAAGTGTTATAGTGGTTGTTAGAGTCTTAAGGGTGGGGGACATGGGGAGTGTTGGTCAAAGTTTACAAACTTTAGTTACAAGATGAGTAAGTTCTAGGGATATAATTACAGCTTGTGACAACAGTTAACAACTCTGTATTATATACTTGAAAGTTGCTAAGAGAGTAGATCTTACACATTCTCACCACACACACAAAGAAAGGTGATTATGTGAGGTGATGGAAATGTTAACTAACTTTACTGTGATAATTAATTTGACAACATATCTGTTTATCAAATCATCACATTGTATGCCTCAAACCTAAACAATATTATATGTTGATTACATCTCAAAAACCTGGGAGAAAAAAAAGTCAGAGAATAAGGTATTTCATTCAAGAAAACAATGATTCGAAAGGCTGTGAATTTCTTCCAGAAGCTGTAGATACCAAAAATTAAACAACAATTTGAAAGTGCTAAAAGAAAATAACTGCCAACACAAATTTCAATATCCCTTGAAAATGTCCTAGTAATGAGCTGAAGTAATTCATATGAATTAATTAATCAGCAGACATGGTAAATAAAATTCTTCTAGTAGAAAGGAAAAAAAAATACCAGAAGGAAACTTGGATCATTGATTTGAAGGATGCAGAGAAAGGGGAACCCTCTTATACTGTTAGTGGGAATGCAAACTGGTACTCTGGAAAACAGTATAAAGTTTCCCCAAAAAGTTAAAAATAAAACTACCTTACAATCCAGCAATTGCACTACTAGGTATTTAACCAAAGGATACAAAAATACTGATTCCAAGGGATACATGAGCCCCAATGTTTATAGAAGCATTATCAACAATAACCAAACTATGGAAAGAGTCCGGATATATATCAACTGGTGGATGGATAAAGAAGATGTAGTGTGTGTGTGTGTGTGTGTGTGTACACACACACACATAATGGAATATTATTCGGCCATAAAAAAAGAATGAAATCTTGCCATTTGCAACAAGGTGGATAGAGCTAGAGAATATTATGCTAAGTGAAATAGTCAGCTGGAGAAAGACAAATGCCATATGATTTTACTCATATGTGGAATGTAAGGAACAAAACAGATAAACATAGTGGGGGAAAGAGAGAGGCAAACCAGGAAACAGAATCTTAGCAGAACAAATTGAGGATTGATGGAGGGGTGGTGGGTGGAGGGGATGGGTTAAATGGGTAACAGATATTAAGGAAGGCACCTGTGAAGAGCACTGGGTGTTGTATAAAAGTGACAAATCACTAAATGTTACACCTAAAACTAATAGTTAACACTATACATTAGCTAACTGGAATTTAAATAAAAATTTCAAAAAAATAAATATAAATGCATACACACATAAATGTAGGTAGTTTGAAAGTAAAAGAATGGAAAAGGTGTACCATGCAAACATCAATCAAATTAAATTGGAATTGCTATATTTGTATCAAAAATATTATGCTTCCTAGTGAAGAAAAGTTCAAGAGATAAGAAGTGACATTTCATAGTGATAAGATGGGTCATTCACCAAGAAGATATAATAGTCCATACACATTATAACATGTGTACGCCCCTAAAAAAGAACTTCCAAAATAAATGAAGTAAAAAATAATATAATTGAAAGGAAAATGAGCAAATTAAGGTTGAAGACTTCAAACTATTTTTCTCAGTAATGAACAGATCAAGTTGATAGAAAATCAGCAAAAGTATAGAACTGAATAAAACCAACAGCCAATTAGATCTAACTGACATTTATAAAACATCCCATCCAACAAGGAAAGAATACACATTCTTCTCAAGTGAACATGGTATGCTCAGCAAGAAAGACCTTGGATATGGTCATATCACAGGAAGAAATTCAACATATTTAAAAGAGGTGGAATCATACAAAGTGTGTTCTCTAACCAAAATGGAATTAAGTTTGAAATCAAAAACAATATTATCAGGAGATATTGTTCATAAAATGACAGTCTACTTTTTTCTGCCTACACCCCAGTCAAACCTTGCCACTTTTTAAACATATTTCCAATCTAGTCATTATGTCAGTGGTCCCCAAGACCACTAACAGGTTCAATGATTTGCTATGAATACACAGGACTCAACATATAAACATCATTTATTTATTATAGTGAAAGGATACAAAATAAAATCAGGAAGGGGAAAAGGCTCTTAGGGCAAAGTTTGGAGGAAACTAGGCACAAGCTTCTAAGATCCCTTCCCCACTGTAGTGCACAGAATCTGCTTATTCTTATAGCATTGGGCATGACAGCATGTGTGAAGTATTGTCTACCAGGAAACCTCATTAGAGACTCAGTGTCCACGATTTGTATTGGGAACTAGTTACATAGGCACTCTATGCCTAATACATACCAAAATCCCAGATTCCCAGAGAGAAAGCAGATATTAAGCATAAACCATATTGTTTGCATAGTCTATGCATGATGAACCATTCCTATCATTTAGGGAAAGTTTCATATTAATGTAGAGAACTGTTTACCAGTTAATTTCCCAGATACCAGCCAAGCACCAGCCTTGTAAGCTTTTCTTTTTCTCTTAACAGGAAATAACTCTTCCTTCCTTGAATCCCACTGGCATTTGAACATCACTCATGGTAATGACCTCACTTTATTTTGTATAATAGGTATTGATTTTTTTTTTGGTATTGATTATTTTCATTTCTGATGTCTTTGCGCTGTGGCACGATATAGGATGACTTTATGGGGCTCAAAAACCAGGTTCTCTGGGATGATTTCCTAGGTGAACTCTAGTTATAGGGAGTTAATAAGTAGTTTCTTTCTTCTTGGGTATGAATTCTAACTTCAATTAAAGCTGTGTGGTCTTGGTCTTGTTTCTTAACTTCTCTGAGCCTCAGTTATCTCAACTGCAAATTTGTTAGAATTAAACAAAATACTGTATGGGAAAAATAGCTTGGTAAATAGTCCCTCAATACATTTCATTTCCTTTCTCTCCTTGCTACTTTAGAAGGTCACTAGGCACACAGATTGATATGTCCCTCTAATTTTGAACTTACTTGACTGTAGTTCAGCAGTATGAACCATGGCCCCTCTTGTTACTATTTCCCTTTGCTGCTCTGCAATCAACTCAGGTTTGTTGATTATCAGAGGTCAGGGATATTGGAGAAAGTTAATCTGATCAACTCAGCCTGAAATCATTCAAAGCTAAATTGCAGAGAAATGAAATATCTTCAGATTCTACAAAGCATATTCAATAAACCAGAAATGATGAGGTGGAGAAGGGTGAGTGTTGGCATAGCCAGGGAGCCATCAGGGAAATGGTACAGTGTGAGGTCCAGCCTAATGGATGGAGAGATGTGGGTAAGTAAACCAAAGAGGACTCTAGGCAAGGGGACTTATAGAACCAAAGACCCAGAAGGGTGAGTTAATCTATGGTATTGTGAGGATGAAAAAAATGTATTGGTTAGAACAGATAATTTGTGATGAAGGGCTATGAACAAAATTTGAGTAGGTGATTTGAGGACATATTCCCAAAGGAAAAATAAACATTTTCTTCCATTAAACACATTAACTATTAAATAATTTTATGCTAGTGTGTCTTCCTGTAACCACTGAATTTAAAAAGTAATTATGTGCAAATGAGCTTTTAAAAGGGATTTTTACAGGTGATGAAAATGTCCTAAAACTGCTGTGGTGGTAATTTAATTATATATTTCAAATAGGTAAATTTTATGACATGTAAAGTACCACAGTAAAGTGGTTTTAACAACAAGATAATTGGGCAAACGAGTATATTGAGTTATTAGCTCTGACTGCCAATTCATGCTAGGTCTATGTGATTTCTAGTAACCTCCATTGTTCAAAATAGAACCTTGATCCATATTTATTGAGTGAATAAATGTTTTATAGGCAACTAAATTAAATATGGTACCAATTAAATATTTATTTTCTTCCCCATCTGTTTTATATTTAGACTATTGGGGAAATTTTCCCTTTTAAATTCCTGCTAAAATTTTTGGAAAATGTTTGTTCTTTTGTTTAAAGAAAATTCTTTTCTGAGAGAAAAGCTTTGAAGGTACAGTCATGGCATCTATCTACACCAACAATGGTTCAGGCTCAGATCTGAACTAACAGGCAGGTTTACCTGGGCAAGGAAACTATCAAAAATCCTTCCAACCATTTTCTATATGATGTTCTTAATCATGGGAGAAGGCAAGTAAGAAAAAAGAGGAAGAAACCACATTGAAATGATTATTGCATGTGGAATAACATGCTATGAGAAGAAAAAAAGTCACAAAACACTTATCTAATAAATAAAATATATCTTCCCAGGCTGGCAACAGATTGCAGAACTCGACTGGGGGGTGAAGGGGCTTAGACACCATATAAGAGCACAGTGCTGGGCTGTCATCTAGTGGCTGAATTGCAAATGGTAGATATGAATGTTAAGAATTTTTTTTATTTTACTATGTTATGTTAGCCACCATACAGTACATCATTAGTTTTACATGTAGTGTTCCGTGATTGTTTGCATATAACACCCAGTCCTCCATGCAACTTGTGCCCTTCTTAATACCTATCACCAGTCTCACCATCCCCCGACCCTCTTCCTTCTAAAACCCTCAGTTTGTTTTGCGGAGTCCACAGTCTGTCCAAGGTTCATCTTCCTCTCCGACTTCCTCCCCTTCATTTTTCCCTTCCTTCTCCTAATGTCCTCCATGCTATTCTTTATGTTCTACATATAAGTGAAACTATGTAATTGTCTTTCTCTGCTTAACTTATTTCACTTAGCATAAGAAATCGAAACAGTATTTCTCTTCAGAATCTGCCATCGAATGGACTGATTTTAAATTATCTCATTTGTTTCCATTTCAGATCCTCTCATGATTGCTGGTTATTTTTCTAGTGCTACAAACCCTGCAGGTCAAATATCCAAATAAATCAAGTTTATCTTTGTCAGAATCTTATATCACCTTTTAATTTTTTTTTATTTGAAGGATAAAATAAATAGGTAAATTTATTTTACCTATTTATTTTATCCAGTCAGTCAGCCACTGGGTGGTCCAGTCAGTTCAGCCACTGACTCTTGGGTTTGGTACAGGTTCTGATCTCAGGGTTGAGAGATTGAGCCCCATGTCGAGGTCCACACTCAGCTTAGAGTCTGGTTGAGATTCTCTCTTCCTCTCACTCTGCCCCTCCCATTTGTGTGCTCTCGCCTCTCTCTTTCTCTTTCTAAAATAAATAAATCTTGGGGCGCCTGAGTGGCTCAGTGGGTTAAGCCTCTGCCTTCAGCTCAGGTCATGATCCTGGGGTCCTGGGATCGAGTCCCGCATCGGGCTCTCTGCTCAGCGGGGAGCCTGCTTCCTCCTCTCTCTCTCTGCCTGCCTCTCTGCCTACTTGTGATCTCTGTCTGTCAAATAAGTAAATAAAATCTTTTAAAAAAAGATAAAAAATTAAAAATAAAATAAAATAAATAAATCTTTAAAAAAATTTTTTTTGTTTGAGTACAGTTGACACACAATGTTACATTAGTTTCAGGTATACAGGTATACAATTTAGTGATTTGACAAGGTTATATGTTATGCTATGTTCACAAGTGTAGTCTTCCTGTAACAAGTGTACCACAAGTATAGCTATCATCTATTTTGTCATATTGTTATTATAATATCATTTATTGCGTTTTTTATGCTACAGCTTTTATTCCTGTGACTTAATCATTCCATAATACAAGGAAGCTTGTATTTTCCCCTCTCCTTCACCCATTTTGCCCAATCTCCCACCTCCCTCCGGCAACCATCAGTTTGTTCTCTGTACTTATTCTGATTCTGCTTTTCATTTATTTATTCATTTGTTTGGCTTTTAGATTCCATTTGTGAGTGGAATCATAGCTATTTGTCTTTCTTGTCTGTCTAGTCTAACATTTCACTTAGCATAATCCTCACTAGGTCTATCCATGTTGTCACAAGTGGCACAATCTCACCCCTTTTTATGGTTACATAATATTTCATCTTCTTTCTCCATTCAGCTATTTATGGACACTTGGATTGCTTTTGTGTCTTGGCTGTTGTAAGTAATGCTACAACAAACATAGTGGCACATATAACTTTTTGGATTGGCGTTTTTGTTTTCTGTGGGTAAATACCCATAAGTGGTATTACTGGATTATATAGTATTTCAGTTTTTAATTTTTTGAGGAACCTCCATACTGTTTTCCACAGTGGCTGCACCAGTTTACATTCCCAACAGTGCATGAGGCTTCCTTTTCCTCTACATCCTTGCCAACATTTGTTATTTCTTGTCATTTTGATTTCATATCCCCTTTTTCCCCTTTTTTGTCTTCACACACTGAAGCTCCATCACCTGGCCCCTCCATGCAGCAAACCCTGCCCTCCTCCACTCCTAATCCCACACACATTTGTCCCCTTACATGCCCACAGGTCAACCCTAGCCAGGTGACCTGTGAGCATGTGAGGTATTCAGAGGAAAGCTGCTGATCACAACAAAGTGGATGTGGCTGCTGGCTTTAGATTAATTGGCCCAGTTAAACAAATAAATCCTTAATCAGAAGTTGAGATATAATGATAAAGTGAAGAATTTCAGGGGGAATATTCAGGGGCATCAGTTACTTCCAAGAGCTCCTTTTAAGCCTGGTTCTGCCCCCAGAGTGTGTTTAAGGAGAGGTGGAGAGGAAGTCAAATCTTCTTTCTCAACTTTGAAAAACAGGCACAGGGAAGCAGACACCCACACTTACTGCAGGGGAAAAATTCATTCTGAACACAACAGTCCAGCAGTTGAACAAGGTAGGAGTGGTTGTGATTGACATCCATGAAAGACGCCAAAATCTAAGTGAGACCCGGGGCTGCCTGGTGAGCTTCCCAGTTCAGCTACTGTGTGAACTAAAGGCATTTTTATTGTTTTTCTTATTTCTGTTCCTCCTCTAAAAGCCCCCATCCCCTCCGCTCTTCTAAACAATAGAAATTGTATCATAAACCCAGAGGATTAGCCCTGTATATCATGCCCTGTCAGTCATGCAAGTAGATTCTTGCTTTGGTAAAACAGCCTACACCAGGTGCAAGCCAAGCATTTCATTTCCTTTCCTTTGGTTGTTGTTCTAAGTGCACATTCCTAAGGCAGTGGAAGGAACAATAACAAACATTTCTGAGAGACAAGTTTGTGGTTGACTCAGCAGCATAGCATAATATTGACAAAAAGGAATGAAATGCATAGACAACCCAGAATTTTAGAAACTACCTAAGTGGGACTCTCTCATGGAGGAATCAACCCGAACAATTAACTGACCCAAAGTCACACAACAGTGTCAAGGACCAGAGCAAAACTAGAGACCAGAACTCTAGCTCTACCACAGACTTTATTTCATTAGATACATGTGTGCTTTTAGCCAAACCCTACCTGTTTATTACAGAAAAATATCTGAATATAATTTCTTTTCTAAGTTTGGTATACTGTTAATGAAAACACACTTGACAAAACCACATCCAGATATTTTCTGTCATGATCTAACATTCTGAATATTTCAGGTGAACTCTGGTGTCCAAAAATTGCTCCTTTGAATATTAAAGTATAAATGTATGTACATGCACTCTGCATCAAGTTTGGGCTTCAGATTTGTTTGTTTTTTCTACAAAGTTCTACTTTAAGCAGACTGTCTTAGCTAAATGTATAAAAATAGAAGTGTCTATCAAGTGGCCTTCATTATAATAGTTTCATTTTTTATAAATATATTACTTTACACCATATGAAATAGCTTTTGTTTCTGGTCAAAAATCATTGAGCATCAGGATATTTTAATGGTTCAACTTAATACATTGGGTAAAAACTAAAAACTTAGAGAAGTTACTTTGTGAAAGGATTGTTTACTTTGGCTCAATACTTTTTAGCAGAACTTTTTGTTTTTATTCACAAAATTTTGTTCTTATTCTGATATTCTAGAAGTTCTACAGGTGCTACCATAAGAATCATTTTTGCAGAGAAGAATATACAACATAAATAGTTCCCAATAATCTCTACATGTTCTTTTTCTCCTTCCAAAAGAAAGTAATGACTTAAAGAGACTGGACAATCATCCTTCCATCACACTGAGGCAAACATCAACAAGTTAAGGAAATGAGAGAAGAAATCCATTTATTTAATAAGTAAATCTATTTATTTCAGATGAAACCATCTCATTATGTAGTTCCAGTTGTCTGCTGACCCTGCCAAGTTGGTGTTAGTTTTTACCCATTTATTCTTATAAAAGTCACAGCTCTTCTCTTTTTTCAGCCTTACTGCAATCTGACCGGGATGTTCATAAAACCTAACCTAAAAGAGAAAGTTATAAAAGTTATAAGATTCTTAGAATGAAAAGAGGCAAAAGAATATATTCTTTGGGCAACATTTCAACATTGATTTAAATGATCTAACATTTTCTCTGTCGTGTTCTGGATAAAAAACGGGCAGTTTCTTTTCACAGGAGTGTGCATATACCTATGCACATAAACCATAAAGAACATTAAAATTCATTAAATTTTTTTCATCATTCTTTCAAAAAGCATAATTGTTGTATGGGCATCCAGCTATACCAAAATATGGCTTGGGCGCCTGGGTGGCTCAGTCAGTTAACCGTCTGCCTTTGGCTCAGGTCATGATCCCAGGGCCCTGGGATCAAGTCCACACTGGGATCCCTGGTCCACAGGGAGCCTGTTTCTCCCTCTGCCTCTCTCTCTCTCTCTTTCTGTCTCTCATGAGTAAATAAATAAATCTTTTTAAAATACGGCTTAAAGACTTACTGATTTGGATGTAGTAACATAAAAGGTAGTCTATGATATAAGCAAAAAATCAAGTTGAAGAAAATACATGCACTACGATACCATTTTTATAAAATAAAAACTGCACATAATCAAAAACATACGTATAGAGTGAAAGATACTGGAATCCCTCTCTGAGTGTGGAACTGGGGAGTCAGGATTTAAAATAATTCTGTATTGTTTGCATTTTTTAAATGAGCATATATTATTTTGATGATTAAGTTAATGTTTTCATGTTTCAGTACCATGGGCTTGCATACTTCTCTGAACTGATAAAATTCCGTTCATCTCATAAGATCCAAATCAAATGTCTCCTGAATGTCTCATCAGTAAAAAACAATTGCTTCCTGTACCAACTTGTAGCACCTTGTATATATTCACCTCTATTCTGGTAGCTAATAAAAGCAGCTGTTATATTTCTATTTTGATGTCACTGCATCCCCTGTCCTTAGCACATTATCTTGTCCTTAGTAGAGGTTAATAAATATTAAGTGAAAGTTTATGTAAGTATTAGGTAACTGGATGAAATTCAAATTCAACTCATTTCGGCTGTCAGACAATATTAAGCACTGGTTTGTGACATCTACCCAGAGGAGACAGGAATGAAAAATGCCACCTATGCTTGCAAGAACTTGAGGTTTATTTAGGGAGATGATCACAACAAACTATTGCAATTCATTTTAAAGTCTTGTGATAAAGATGGACACATTTTCGGGCAGCTAGGCCAGAAAGAGGAGGAAAGAAAAAGGTTTGAGAAGAAAGAAATGGAACTGAAGCTAAATCACAAAGGGTAAGTAGAAGTTCAACAGAGGAAGATGAGGAGGAAAGGGATTCTAGGCAGAAAGAGCCTGAGAACACACACTCATTCCAAGAGTTCACTGCCCCTGGCTAGAGTGAAAGGACCTGCCAGGAAGTCAGTTTAAGCCAGGGTCAGAGAGGCAGGAGGAAGCAAACCAAGGTAAGGCTTGTTTGCCACTCCAAAGAGTTTGGATTTGATGCTGTTGTCAGTGAAGAGGCTGTGATATGCATAATTTATAAATTATGGAAAGCATATTTGACCCCAAATCATTTCCTCTACTTGCTGTTGGACAGCATTGTATAAGGAAAAATAAACAACTTGTATTAATAAACATGATTTTTCTCTTAAACATGTTAACATGTTTGCTTCATCATGAATAAGCACATTTATATAAACATCTTCTAAAACAAATGTAAACATATGGCTACAAGGCCCTTAAAATATAAATACCTGCTATTGATTTAAATTGTAAATAACTTTAAAATTATATACATAATTATAAACATGTTTATGTAATAATGATTTGTTAGCAAGTAACATCTCTTATATATACCCAGGTTTATTGGGAGTAAGAATGACATAAACTTGAAATAGTGGAAAGGAAGGTATGTTTAAAAAAATAATTGAGGGGTGCCTGGGTGGCTCAGTGGGTTAAAGCCTCTGCCTTCGGCTTGGGTCGTGGTCCCGGGGTCCTGAGATCAAGCTCCGCATCAGGCTCTCTGCTCAGCTGGGAGCCTGTTTCCTCCTCTCTCTGCCTGCCTCTCTGCCTACTTGTGATCTCTCTCTGTCAAATAAATAAATAAAATCTTTTAAAAAAAATAAATAAATAAATAATTGAGTTCCAGTACTATCTTGACATAATAAAAGACACATATGAAAAACCCAAATGAGGGGCGCCTGGGTGGCTCAGTGGGTTAAAGCCTCTGCCTTCGGCTCAGGTCATGATCCCAGGGTCCTGGGATCAAGTCCCGCATCGGGCTCTCTGCTCAGTGGGGAGCCTGCTTCCTCCTCTCTGTCTCTGCCTGCCTCTCTGCCTACTTGTCTGTCAAATAAATAAATAAAATCTTTAAAAAAAAAAATATTCCATTATGGGACGCCTGGGTGGCTCAGTTGGTTGGGCGGCTGCCTTCGGCTCAGGTCATGATCCCAGCGTCCTGGGATCAAGTCCCACATGGGCCTCCTTGCTCGGCAGGGAGCCTACTTCTCCCTCTGCCTCTGCCTGCCACTCTGTCTGCCTGTGCTCGCTCTCTCTCTGACAAATAAATAAATAAAATCTTAAAAAAAAAAAAAAAAAAAGGAAACATAATACCCAATGGTGAAAGATGAAACTTTCCCTCTGAAGTCAGGAATGAAACAAGAATGGCCCCTTCCACCACTTACATTCACCATGGTTTGGCCCAGTGATGGGTATTAAGGAGGGTACATATTACATGGAGCACTGGGTGTTATACGTAAACAATGAATCCAAAACTAATGATGAACTCTACAGCTACTAATATAACATAATAAAAAATAATAATAATAATAATAATAAAAAGAAAGAAAAAAAAAAGACCAGAGGAATTTGGCAAGAAAAAGGAATAAAAGGCATACAAATTGGAGAGGAAGAAATTATCTCTATTTGAAGAGGATGTGCTCTTATATGTAGAAATTCCTAAAGAATTAAAAAATATGTTAGAACTAATAAATGAATACAACCAAATACAAAGAAAATAAATTAATATCTCAAACCAAAAAATATTTTAAATAAATTTAGAAAACAATTCCATCTACAACAGCATTTTAAAAAATTAAATACTTGGTAATTTGTGAAGGATATGAATGAGTTATATGGTGAAATCTCAAATGATTGCTGAAAGAAATTAAAGAAGAAATAAATAAATGGGAAGACATCCTACATTTATGAATTGGAAGCCCTAATATTGTTAAGATGTCAATATAACCTAATAGATCTGTAGATTCAGTGTAACCTCTATAAAATTCCTAGTGGCATTTTGGGGGGGGGCAGAAATGGAAAAACTCTTCCTAAAGTTCATATGGATTCTTGAGGAAACCCAGATAGTCAAAACAATCTTGAAAAAGAACAAAGTTGGAGGTCTCACATTGGAATTCAAACTAACTATAAAATCTACAATAATCAAAACAGTGTGGTATTGGCATAAAGATAAGCATATAAGCCAATGCAATAGAATAAAGAGCCCAGAAATAAACCCTTATATATATGGGCAAGTGATTTTTTTTTATACAGGCACCAAAACCATTAAATGGGAAAAAGACGGTCTTTTCAACAAATGGTCTGGGAAAACTAGATATACATACATGAAAGAATGAAGTTGGACCCTTATATAATATGATATATAAAAATTAATTCAAATGAATCAAAGACCGAAGCAGAAAATATGAAGTATGAAAACTCTTCAAATAAAACATGGTGAAATTTTCATGACACTGTATTTAGCAATAATTTCTTGGATATGACACCAAAGGCACAGGAACCAAAAGAAAAAATAAACAAATTAGACTATCAAAATTAAAAATTTTTCAGCATTAAAAAATATTATCAATAGAGTAAAACAAAACCCAAGTGGGAGAAAATATTTGGAAATCACATATGTGATATGGAATTTAGATCCAAAATATACAGACAGCTTCTAAAACTCAACGTCAAAAAAATAAACAACCCTATTAAGGTAAGTAAGACTTACATGAACATTTCAAAGGATGTACAAATGGTCAATAAGCAAATGAAAAGATGATCAACACCACTAATAATTAGGGAAATGCAAATGAAAACCACATTGAAATACCACTTCATACCCATTATGATGTCCACTATCAAAAAACAGAAAATAACAAATCATGGTGAGAATGTGGAGAAATTGGAATAGTGCACAAGGGTGTGCACTATTGGTGAGAATGTAAATAGTGCAGCCATTATGGAAAACAGTATAGCAGTCCCCAAAAAATTAAAAATAGAAATACCATATGATCCAGCAATCCCACTTCTGGGCATGTATCCAAAATAATTAAAAGCAAGATCTCAAAGAGATATTTACAAACCCACACTCATTGTAGCATTATTCACAATAGCTAAGAGGAGAAAGCAATTCAAATGGCCACTGAGAGATAAACAGATAAACAAAAGATTGTATATACATACAGTGGAAAATTATTTAGCCCTAAAAAAGAAGGAAATTCTGTTACATGCTACAACATGGATAAACTTTGAGGACATTATGTTAAGTGAAATAAGCCAGTCACAAAAAATTAGGGGTGCCCAGGTGGCTCAGTCATTGAGCGTCTGCCTTCAGCTCAGGTTATAATCCCAGGGCCCTGGGGTCAAGACCCAAGGTGGGCTCCCTGCTCAGCGAGAAGACTGCTTCTCCCTCTCTCACTCCACTTCTTATATTCCTTCTCTCCCTGTGTCTCTCTCTGTCAAATAAATAAATAAAATCTTTAAAAAATATTGTATGATCCCACTTATATGAGGTATGTAAAGCAGTCAAACTCATAGAAACAAAAAGTAGAATGTTAGTGGCTAAGATTGGGGGAGGGAGAAATGGGAAGTTGTTCAATGGTTATAGAATTTCAGTTTTACAAGATGAAAAATTTCTGGAGATCTGTTGCACAACAATTTGAGTAAATTAACGTTAACAAAATGTACACTTCAAAAGGTTAAAATGGTAAATTTTGTATTATTATTTTTTAACCACAATTTTTTTACTTTTATTTTTTCAGTGTTCCTAGATTCATTGTTTATGCATCACACCCAGTGCTCCATGCAATACGTGCCCTCCTTAATACCCACCACCAGACTCACCCAGCTCCCCATGCCCCTCCCTTCCAAAATCCTCAGTTTGTTTCTCAGAGTCCAAAGTCTCTCATGGTTCATCTCCCCCTCCAATTTCTCCCAACACCCTTCTCCTCTCCTTCTCCCAATGACCTCCGTGTTATTCCTTATGCTCCACAAGTAAGTGAAACCATATGATAATTGACTCTCTGTGCTTTTAAAAAATAAAGAAAGGTAATTCTGAAACTTGCTACAACATAGATGAACCCTGAGTGAAATAAGTGAAAAAAGTCAGTCACAAAAAACAGATATGAGTTATCTGAAGTAGTCACATTCATAGATATAGAAACTAGAATGGTGATTGCTAGAGTTGGCGGGAGAAAGATAATGGGGATTTTTTTTCCAATGGCAGTTTTAGTATTTCAAGATGAAAAGAGTTCTGGAGATGGATGGTGATGATGGTTATACAATATGAATATACTTAATACCACTTAGCTTTATGCTTAAAAATTGCTAAGATGGTAAATTTATGCTATGTATATCTTACTATAGGAAAAATTGGGGTGCTACAGGTACAACAAGACCATACCCACCATGCAGTATGACATTTCATACCATTATATATTATTTTCTTTTGTTCTTGACTATAACACAAAGTACCTTTAAAATAATCTTTTGTTTGGTATGTATGACAGAAACACACACACACACACACACACACCCCTAGTAGGTTCCTAGTTAATGTAAGACACCAGTGTAAAATGTGGAGATTGGAACATCTAAACTGAAGATATGAAAATTGTAATAATGTTGGCTCAGTGGGCTGGGTGGAAGATGATAGGCCTAAAATGTGGATGAGGAAGAAGGGATGAAGTATTTATTTAAATTTATGAGGTACAACTTACATATTTTACTGACGATTTTAAAGTCAAGATAATGTCAAACTATTTCAAGTTTGCTAATTATTTGCTTTACCATCATAAATCTGATGTTGAACCCACCTGCTAAATTTTTCATGTTGCATGTTGTACTTTGCATCTTAAATTTTCTTTATGTATTTTTGTGTGTATTTCTCTTGAAAATCCTTATTTTACTTTGTCATATTATTTTTTCTATAATTCTTTAAACATGCTTTTGTTTTATTATTTTTAAAATATTTTTTTATTGTGGTAAAATTTACATAACACAAAATTAATCATTTTAAAGGGAACAATTTAAAGGGAACAATTCAGTGTCACTTAGTATATTCACAAAGTTGTGCAATCACCACTTCTAATTCCAAAATGTTTTCATCACCACACAGGGAAACACTGTTTAAAAAAAAAAGAATCAGGGTGCCTGGGTGGCTCAGTTTGTTAAGCAAGAGACTTCAGCTCAGGTCATGATTCTGGAGTCCCGGGATCAAGCACCACATTGGGCTCCCTGCTTAGCAGGGAGTCTGCTTCTCCCTCTAATCTTCTGCTTCTCATTCTCTCTTTTTCAAATAAATAAATAAAATCTTTTTTTTTTTAAAGGACCAGTTAAACATTGCTAACCACTACCTTCTATCCCTACTCCCTGGAAACCACCAATCTGTTTTCTGTCTCTATGAATTTACCTATCCTAGCTTTTGATGTGGTCTGAAAGTTTGTGTACCTTCAAAATTCATATGTTGAAGTCCTAACCCCCCAAAATATTAGGAGGTGGCATTTTGGGATTCCTAGCCCCCTTCACTATGTGAGAACACAGAAAGAAAACACCATCTATCTATGGTGCGTCTTCACCAGCCACGGCACTGTCTGCTGGTACCATGATCTTGGACTTCCCAGCCTTTAGAGCTGTGAGAGATTAATTTCTGGGATGTTGTGTTTTTATTATTAGCTACCCAGTCTGTGGTATATTGTTATAACAGCCTAATTAGACTAAGCAAGTGGCATCATAAAATACATGAGCTTTTTGTCTGGCTTATTTTATTTAGCAGAATGTTTTCAAAGTTCATCCACATTGTACCGTGTATCAGTACTCTATTTTTCTAAGGCTGAATAATATTCCATTATGCCAATACACCAAAATTTCCTTATCTACTAATCAGTTGATGGACTGTTTTTTCCACCTTTGGCTATTGCAAATAATGCTGCTTGAACACGTGTATTAATATATTTGTTTGGTTATGTGCTTTTACTTCTTTTGGGTATGTACCTAGGAGTGGAATTCTATGTTTAACTTTTGGAGCAACTGCCAAACTCTTTTCCATAGCAACTGCACCATTTTACATTCCCATAAACAACGTACAAAACTTCCAGTTTTTCCACATCCTTGCCACCATTTATTTTCCATTTTTTTATTACTGCCATTCTAATGAGTGTGAAGTGGTTTTGATTTGTATTTCTCTAATGACAATGTTAAACATCTTTATGTGTGTTTATAGGTCATTTGCATATCTTCTTTGAAGAAACGTCTATTTAAGTCCTTAGTCCATTTTTTTTTAATTTTTTTGGAGGTGGGAGGGGAAGAGAGGGAGGGAGGGAGAGAATCCTAAGCAGGCTCCATGCCCAGCACATGAGCCCAACACCAGGCTCGATCTCACAACCCTGAGATCATGACCTGAGCTGAAATCAAGAGTCGGATGCTTAACTGACTGAGCTACCCAGGTGCCCCTTTAGTCCATTTTTAAATAGGCTGTTTGTCTTCTAGTTGATGAGTTGTAAAACTTCTTTATATATTCTGGATATTAAACCCTTATCAGATAAATGACTTTGCAAGCATTTTCTCCCATTCAGTGATGGTTTTAAGGTTTTGTTGTTTGAGGCTTCTTCTCAGTGAGAAGTGACCCTTGTTTTTCCAAGGTGGATATACAGTACAAGATCTAGTCAGGAGAAAGAAACTACATAGTAATTTGAACAAGAACAAATATAAACAATTGCTAGCTATAAAAAAATGGAGTAATAATATACTGACTAATAAAAAACAAAGAGAAGTCCAACAAGAATATAAGCTGCAACTATAGCCCTTAGGACTGAGACAGAGCATCCAGTGAAGACATCTCTTCCCCAGGCTGCAGGGTGAAATCCAGACTTTATTGGAGTGAGCATAGCTATGACTCCCTGAATGGCTGAGAAGTCACAGTGGTTTCATACCTGTGGAATGTGCTGAAAAAAAAAATCTGCCTCTGGAACTTCCAAAAAAACTGCCATCTAAAGAATTCATGGACAGGAATCTCACTGGAGATACCCAGCACAACTCTATCTGAAGAAGTGGGGGCAAGCTACTGGCTGCTAGGTACTACTGTCACTGAATTGCAAGAATTGGATGCTGGATGCTGGATGCTGAATGGAGAACCCACACATACTGCAGGGCTCTGGCCCTGTGGAAAATGGATGCATTACAAGAGTAGGTGCTGGAGAAGCCAAGAGTGTTTTAGGAGTTGCATACTGGGAGCCTGCCAACCGAGCAACAGGAAACTGGAAGGAAAACCCTTTCCTCCTGTAATGTGCATCTCTCTAGTCCCCTCTACTGACAAAGCATAAACATCATGCCAAATGAGAAAGGAAAACTTTTAAAGGACAGGAATTATTTTTACAGATCACACAGTGAAGAATGAATTTGGAGTGAAAAGGTAATACATTGATAATGGGCACAGTGGGACTGGCCATAAAAAAAAAAAAAAAAAACCAGCAAACTTGCTGATAGAAGGAGCAGACATGATTTTGTGCTGAGGGCAAAAACCCACACAGACAGATTTGTCAGTAAAAGTAGAAAACTTCATAGAAACAAAGAATGGGTGGGTCTGGTGGTGGATATTATGGAGGGCATGTATTGCATGGAGCACTGAGTGTGGTGCATAAACAATGAATTCTGGAACACTGAAAAGAAATAAAATTTTAAAAAAAAGAAACAAAGAGTGAAAACCCACAACTTTACTAGACTGAGGTTGTAGACCCTGTTGGGGTAAATGGTGAAACAGAAATTTTATGCAGAGATTCTAGAAATGAGGGAATTATAGTAGGGCCACATCCAAGGTTACCTGTAAGCCAACACATTTGCTTGGGGAGAGAGTTGAATATATAGTAAAAGTCAAGGCAGACTTGGGAACTGGCTGGACTTTGAATATACTCCCTGAACCACACACAGATCCATGAGCAGAGGGTGGGAGCCTATGGGCTTATGGTACAAAAACACAATCTCTACCTAAATCACTGGCTGACCACCAAGTTAGGCAGTTACCTATGCAAATTCAAGTAAACCATACCAAAAAATAAAAATAAGAATTTAAAAGATGAGTAGAGGTATCAGTAATCACACATTGCCAGGGAAATAGATACTGTAGTTTAGTCCAGACAAGTAGCTAAAGAGAAATAAGAGCAACAATCAGGGGGACAATGATAATACAGAAGTACTATGATATGCTATCTAAATTGTGCAGCTTTCAACAACAACAACAACAAATTGTAACACATGAAAAGAAACAGGAACATATGACTCAAACTCAGGGAAAAAAAGCAATCAATAGAAATTACATTGAGTAGGTTGAAGTGTTGAATTTAGCAAACAATAGCATTAAAACAACTTTTATAATGTGCTCAATGTATTAAAGGGTCATTAGTGAAAATGGCAGAAGTATGTAGCTCCATGGGCCTGTCCCTCCATGAAAACACTGAAGTACCAAGGAAAAATACTAAAGAATCAATTGTATCAGAGCTCTGATCAGAGCAATCAAAGGTTTACAAGTAACCTAGGGAGAAAAAAGCTGAATCAAGAAAATGGCAACTTAAAAACAGTAGGAAAGCTTTATGGCCTTTTTACCTGCCCTTGCTCCACCCCCTTCCCTGGCTCAGTGGCAATTATGAACACCATGATGCTAGTGAAAAACCCTGGTCTTTTGTTGTGGGGGAACCAGAGCAGACTTTATTCTCAAAGTATTGTGTTTGTCTATTCTAATCTGTCTGGGAGCTACTTGAAGGACAGATGCAAGGCAATTGTGTTTGTTTTTCCTAACAACTCTTTCAGGGTGTCAAAATCATGAGCAATCCCTGAAAATGTTGTAAGGCAAATGAACAATATGCAGCTGACTGGGACTACAAATTTGAGTGCTGAAAGGCCAGACAGGAAAAACTGGGGAGAAAGTTTCTTTGGGAAATTAGGACATTCAAAAGTTCCAGTGTATACTAGGAGGATTTAGAAAGCTACTATGCATGACTGGGACATGATGCATGCTCAGAAAAAGACCTAAGAAAACTCTAAGTTTTTACCTCGACTTCACCTAGGCTCTAAAGAAAAGTCCTAATATTATTAAGATGGTAATATTAGCCAAAGTGACCTACAGTACCAGTGCAATCTTTTTTTTTTTAATTTATTTATTTATTTGAGAGAGAAAGAGAGATAGTTGGGGAGCAGCATAGGGACAGGGAGCGAAATTCCCAAGCAGACTACATACTGAGAGCAGAGCCTGACATCGAGTTGTTCTCATCACCTATGAGATCATGACTTGAGCCAAAACCAAAAGTCAGATGCTCCAACCGACTGCACCACCCAGGCACCCCTCAGTACAGTCTTTATCAAAACCCCAGTGGCCCTTTTTTCTCCTTTTTCAGAAATGGAAAAACTGATCCTCAAATTCATATGGAAATCCAATGGGCCCCAAGTAGACCAAACAATCTTGAAAAAGAACAAAGTTGGAGAACTTATACTTCCTGATTTCAAAAATTACTAGAAAGCTACAGTAAACAAAACAGTGCATATAGAATAAAGATAGACATATAGACCAATGGAATAGACTTGAGAGTCTAGAAATAAACCCATACATGTATGACTAATTGATTTTTTAAAAATTTTTATTTAAATTCAATTTAGTTAATATATACTGTATTATTAGTTTCAGGGGCAGAATTTAGTAATTCTTCAGTTGCATATAATACCCAATGTTCATTACAAGTGCCCTCCTTAATGCCCATCAACCAATTACCTCTGCATCCTCGCCAATATCTGTTATTTCTTGAGCTGGTATCCCATTGTGGTTTGGATTTGTATTTCCCTGATGCCACGTGATGTTGAGTATTTTTTCATGTGTCTGTTAGCTATTTGTATGCCTTCTTTGGAGAAGTGTCTGTTCATGACTTCTGCCCATTTGTTGACTAGATTTTTTGGTTTTGGGTTTTGAGTTTGATAAATTCGTTATAGACTTTGGATACTAACCCTTTACCGATAGGTCATCTGCAAATATCTTCTCCCATTCTGTAGGTTGCCTTTAGTTTTGATTGTTTCCTTTGCTGTGCAAAAGCTTTTTATCCTGATGAAGTTCCAGTAGTTCAGTTTTTCTTTTATTTCCCTTGTCTCTAGAGACATCTCTAGCAAGAAATTGCTGCAGCTGATGACCAATTGATTTTTGATAAGGATGTTAAGACCTTTTGATGGGGAAAAATATTCTCTTTAATAAATGGAATAGGAAAACTGCATATTCACATGGAAAAGAATGAAGCTGGATTCTTACCTCACACCATAGGCAAAAATTAACACAAAAGACTAACATAACATAATAAAAAATAATTTAAATTTTTTAAAATAAAAAATATAATACAAAATGGGTCAATGATTCAATGTAATACTTAAAAATCATATAACTTTTTTTTTAAGATTTTATTTATTCAATTGTCAGAGTGAGAGAGAGAGAGCACAAGCAGGGAGAGCAGCAGGCAGAGCAGGCAGAGAGAGAGAAGCAGGCTCCCTGTTGAGCAAGGAGCCTTGATGTGAGACTCGTTCCCAGGACCCTGGGATCATGACCTGAGCCAACAGCAGCCACTTAACCTGAGCCACCCAGGCATCTCTTCATAAAATTTTCAAAGAAAACATAGGGTAAATCATTCTGATCTTGGATTTGGTGATGGATTCTTAAATATGATACCAAAAGCCCGAGCAACAAAAGAGCAAAGTAGGTAAATGTCACTTCACCAAAATTAAAAACATTCAGGGGAACCTGGGTGGCTCAGTGGGTTAAAGCCTCTGCCTTCGGCTCAGGTCATGATCCTGGCGGTCCTGGGATCAAGCCCGGCATCGGGCTCTCTGCTCAGCAGGGAGCTTGCCTCCTCCTCTTTCTCTGCCTGCCTCTCTGCCTACTTGTGATCTCTGTCTGTCAAATAAATAAATAAAATCTTTAAAAAAGAAAAGATACCATCAACAGACTAAAAAGAACTTGTTCAAAAATATATTTTTATTGATAACAGTGAAAAGAGTCAGATTGAATATAATAAACGTATGTGTATATGTCTTATGTTCAACATGATTAGCATGTATGGAGGGATTTAAAGAAGACTTGCATTAGTGAAAATACCATATTGTCCTCAAGAAGATGGCATCACTTTTGTAAAAATGTCATTTCTCACCAATTAATTCATATTAATTTAATAAAGTGATAACCCAAATCTCAACATATTTATAGGTTAGACACTAAAAACTTATTCTAAACTTTATCTTGGAGATAGTATGAGAAAACAGCCAGGAAAAACTCTGAAAATAAAGAAACGGTGCAGTGATAAATGGACAGGGGAACAGAATACAGTCCACAAATAGAACCAAGTCCATATGGACTTTAATATGAAAGAAAAACAAATTTTCAAATTAACACAAAAATAATAAGATTATTAAATAAATTATGATGCACTCTATCAACATTAATTTGGGAGGAAAGAATCTGCATCACTCGTTCAACTCAATTCCAAAATAAATTAAACACATCCAAAGATTTATAGAAAGCACATATAGTATTAGAAGAGATAATGGGTGAATGACTATGTAAAAACTTAACACTTTTACTAGCCAACAATACTCACAGTAAGAAAGTAGAAGTGATGCTCAAAGACAGTGCCAAAGATTGACTGCAGAATTACTGGAACACATATGAGGAAGAGCTCTTTTACAAAATGTTCTACCCATCAAAGAGAAAAATTATACAAACACAATAAAAATATGAATATACGACATGAATAGCAATTTCTTTTAGCCTCTCAAATAATATCCAATGTTGGAAAGTGTGTGAGAGAAACACACTTTGGAAGACTATTTGTTAACATCTTTTAAATTTTTACATAGGAACACATTTCAATGGAAAAAATTCTATATTCTTGGCATCTGCACTGCAGAAGTCACACAAATATGCAAAAATATAGAGACAAAGATATCCAATGTATATTATCTCTGATAATGGTAATTGCAAAGGAATTAAGTAATCATCAAAAAGGCATTAATTACAATGATGAATCACTAAATTCTACCTCTAAAATTAATAATACACTGTATGTTAATTAAATTGAATTTAAACAAAAATTTTTTAGATTCTTAAATTTTTAAATTGAATTTAACCAAAAATTTTTAAAGGAGTTAATTAAATAAATATGACACGCCTCTTAATATGCAGCTAGGAAAAAGAATGAGATAGTTCCACAAATTGTGACGAGACAACTGGACCAGAAATCAAAATGTTAAGTATAAAAGTAAGTGAATAAGTGGACATAGAATTTTTTTAAAAAACATGTGTTTATTTTTGCTACACTGAATGAAGTCCAGTTAACATGGGTTACATTTGGAAAGTGGAGTAAAGAATGAAAGGAAACTTCTAATATACCATTGTGCATTGAATTTTGATCGACTGAGCATATATTTATAACTTTAAAATAAATATTTAAACAAAAACAGGACAAACTCTACAAAGTGTTTAAGGAATAAACATCCTTATTTAACAGACTTATTCAGCACAGGAGGATGAAAAAAAAAAACAAGTTGAAAAGTGTTGGTGCTCAGGTCAAGCCACCCCAAGATAATATTGGTTATTTTTAATTAAAATTACTTAAGAAACAGCCAGTACAAGAAGAACACTCTGACCTTGCTTCCTCTACAGAAAGCAGGAAATAAATCTCCCTGTAATAGGAAGTAGACAGACATCTTAATCACCAGAGGTAGGGAATTCAGAACCAAGAAGTCAGTATAAACAAATTCTGCTTAGATTCCTCACTAATTAATACCCAAACCCAAGTTTCTTTGTTTTGCCCATTCCTCACAAATTATTGTTTCTTTCTCTAAAAAGTATAAAAGCTGCCTATCTTGGTCACCTCTTAGGTATCATATTTATTAGACCTTTGTATGTATGAAATTATTATTTTTTTCTCCTGCTAATCTGTTTTTTGTCCATTTCCTTATTAGACCAGACCAAAGAACTCAAGAAGGGGAGGAGTGTCCCCCTGCCCACAAAAGCGTATTCTTGATTTTCTAGGACTTCATAAAAACGAAGAACAAGCCGTTTGCATAAAATGAATAAATGCTGGTGGGTCCACACTTTATTGAACTGTCACTAGTATTGCATTTACCTTTTGCATTAAAGGTTCATGTTTTTGCGTTTTCTGCCCTTCCCAAAGGAAGCCACATGATACCAAGTAGGATCCATTTGGAAAATGGATTAACTACATTCCGATTAACAGAGCAGATCCACGACCCTGGGGAATAGGCTGACAGACTCGCTTCCCAACCACGATAGGCCGAGACCAGTTCACCGTGGCCCAAGCGAGGCCACGGAAGCACCCCTGCACCCAGGCCTGTAGGAGAGCCTGGAGGGCTGCCGGGCGACTTGCCAGATTCCAGCGGAGAGAGGTAGCAAAACGTGACGAGGAGCTGTGGAGACTCTTGCCACCGCACCTCCCTTGATCCCTCCCCGGGCAAGCGCTCCCTTCTCACCCCCTACCCCGCCCTCGTCCCTTACTCCGTACGGTGAGGGAGGCGGTGAAGACCGATCCCAGCCAGACTCTGGGCTAGCTGAGCGAGGCTTGGGGCGGGGTCCCAAGTGCAGTGGGGACGAACGTTTTCTAGAAAAGCTGCTTATTATTAATGCTTTACGCTCGTTTCACAAAAATCGCACTAACTTCTCGATGGCTATTAATTTCTTCCTCCAGTTTGAATAGGATCCATTTTTTAAAAATCTGTCATCGTCATAGAAGAAATGATTAATGAAAAATAATACTGAGCAAAGATATTCTCAATACATGTAATTAGTAGAAAGATTTTTTTCACTAATATGCCCATCTCTGGAAGATGCATGACTGTCTGATAACCATCTTATTTTCATTGCGTGTATTTTTGCGTGTTATTTCTGTATTTCCGGAAAGATCTTGCTTTTTTTTTCTTTTCTTTCCTAAGACAAATCTGTTGGTCACGGGTGCTATTATTTTATCATAATGCCCTGCTCCATGTTCTCCCCTTTAATTTACATTTCTTAGCTTTATTCACAAGAAATGTGTACCTCCACGTCTTTTGACGGTTTTGATTTTAAAAGGCATACTAGCAGAGCAAATCCATGTTTTTAGTTTTATTTCAAACGCTTAGAACATACTGAAATAAGAACACATAAATTATTGTAAAGTTCAATAGAAAAAAAGTTTTTACTCAACCAATGAAAAACTACAGGTTTAAATTCCCATGATCACCTCATATTCACACGTGGACAAGTGGTACCATCTTTATATGGTCCTTCCCATGCTTTTTCATACTACAAGGGGCATTTTCCTATAGGGGGCCTGCCCCCTAACTGGGGTGTGTTATTTGGGAATATGAATGTAGGAATTGGAAGGCAGGCCAGATCCCCCTTCTCTTTCTGTCCCCTCGGATGGACCTTCAGAGTTCTCTACATTCCTCTGAGACTCAAAAAAAAAGAACGCATCTCAGGTGAGCCCTATGTTCATTCCTCACTTTGTATTATAATGGACTTATGAGGTTTAGAAGGATCCACGTATTAAGTGGAAAAGTAAGACTAGAAATAGAACAAGTTAATCTTGAGGAAAATCACACACAATTTCCCCATTAACTCTTATGCTTGCTGTTGGCTCTTGGTAGATAAATTTTGCCAGGGTAAGTTAGGTTCCCTCTAATTTGCTTAAATTTCAACTAAGTCATAAATGTATAATGAGTTATATTGAGTACTTCTGTATCTATTAAAGGAAAGTTATAATTTATTTACTTTACAAATATTGTGAATAGTATGATGGAATTTCTAACAAATTTATTCTTGAATTACTGCACAGACCCCATTAACTATTGAGTGTGGTGAGTTGCTTTATATTATAAATATATAAATATTTGGGGGATCTTATTTCCAGTACTATTTTTAGAATTTTTATTTCTATACTATACAAGTTACTTCAGCCTATAATTTTCTAACATGCTTCCCTAGTTATGGTTTCATGTTTTTTAGGCTCATAATAGGAATTGGGATACTTCCCTGATCTTTGTTTCTCTACTTTGTTTTTTCTAATAATTTATATGAAAAAATTACCTGTTATTTGTAGATCTTCTGAAACTCATAATGAGGGTCTTCTGGGGAGCTATAAAATCACACAAAAGTGAAGATTTTGATTGTTGAACCACTTTACTAAGTGATCATGGGTTTATCCTTCATTTCTACTTTTTAATATGTCACTACGGTTTCATAAAAATTATGGTTTTATATGTTTCAATGTATTTTCTTAACCTAGTCTATAGTATCCTCATGATTTTAAAGTTATTTTATCTGTTATATCAGCAATTCCTATTTGCATTGTTCTTGAAATTTCATTTTAATACAGAGTCAGAATTAAAAAAAAAAAACAACAGCAAAATATGTGCTAGTTGGCCTAATCTGAAATCTAGAACTTGTGTATTTGTGTGTGGTCTTGGAATTTCCTGCTGGCAGCATTCTCTAACTGCTGAGGGTAGAGGGGAGACACACTCACCATTTTAGTGCTCTGCAACTCTGTGCCCCCAGCTGTCAGTGTTTCGGTTCTGTTTTGCATAAGTCATCTAGTCATAAGATTATAAAATCTAAAAAGGTATTGCAGTTTGAGAGGTTCACAAGACCACCTGCAAGTTCAGTCATTTGCTAGGACTTACACAACTCAGTAAAGTCATTATACTGAAGGGTATGGTTTATTACACAAAAAAGATACAGAATAAAATCAGCAAAGGAAAGATGCACATAGTGCAGAATCTAGGAGAGACCAGATGTGAGCTTTTAGTTGTCATCTCCTAGTGGTCATATGGATACCTCAATATTCCAACAACAATGTGTGGCAACACACATGGAATATTGTTAGCCAGGAAGCCTACCCAAGCCTTGATGTCTAGAGATTTAATTGGCAATTAGTCTAATAAGCATGGCTAATTCCCACATGACTGACCTTTATCTCCAGAGATCAAACTAATACCTCATGGCCCAAGGCCCACATCATAGACTATAAGGCATACACCCAGGTCCCCCAGGCAAAGAGACTCTTACAGGCAGGACATCCCAGGGCCTTAGAGAGTTCCTCCCAGAAGCTGGACAAGAACCAAACCTTTCTTTGGACAAGGTGAATTCTCTACTGCAACAGCCATCCCTGTCTTCATCTATCCTAGTGTCCTCTGCCTCCTGCAAGAAATTTTGTTGTAAGTTTTTTGTATATCCTTCCATTATTTGATTATGAAAAGGCAAGCAAATATGGTTACATTTACCCTAATTCTTAGCCAACAATTTGTATACTGTATATCCTGTTCCATCCCTTAGTTTTTTTTACATAATGTATTCTAGACACTTTTCTTATCAATGCTTAGTGAAATTCCTTATTTCCTTTCTTGTAGCTGCATTGTTTTCCATTGTATGAAAGTACCACTGGGTTTTTTTTTTAATGTATTGCTTAAAAAAGACACTTAAATTGTTTATAGTGAATAACTTTATATATAAATAATTCCATATATGTATCCCAAGGGTAGGGGCAGGGGAAATATAGGTTAAATGCTAGAAATGGGGTTATCTGGTCAGACATAAATGCATTTTTAATTTTGATAAATACTGTACTATTGTCTTCCATAGAGATTGTAACATTTTGCATGCAAAGTATTTGTTCATTCACCATTCATCTATTGAACACCTACTGTGCACCAGGCACTGTTTTAGTCACTGGTAAGATAGTTTTGAACACAATAGACAAAAAAAATCTTTCCTCATGTAACATACATTCTAGTGACAAAAAAATGTACAATAAACTTTAAAAAATACATCATAGTATGTCAGAAGTTGAAGAATTGCTATGGAAAAAAAAATAAAGCTGTAGAAATTTCATGGAGAAGGTTTAGCAGGATAAATAATAATTTTAAATAAAATAATCAGATAGGCTTCCATGAGAAGATATTTGAGAGAAACCTTAAAGAAAATGAAGGAATAAACCACTTAAGTGTCTAGAAAATGTCTTATCCTGAAAAAGTAATTATTCCTGGGAGAGGGCTTAAGTATCTACAGAAAGTCCTATCCTGGGAAAGTAATTAGTGCTGGGAGAGGGTAGTGCTGGAGAGGTTCCAGGACAACAGGTAGGCCAGTGTGACTACAGCAGAATAAGTAACGGGAGAGTAATAAAACAGACTGAGAGAGATGGGTCACATGGGCCTTCAAAGGCCTTTGCAAGGAGCCTGTCTTCTGCTGGAGCCAGATATCAAACCAGCCATTGTGAAGGGTGACATAGTATGGATTCCCTCAGACCCTAAGACAATAGCTTGAGGGCAGATGGTGTATGTTAGAACAAATTCCCAGGAAAAAGATGTGAGGATACAGAGAAGATTAAAACAGGAAAGAAGGGGGACGCCTGGGTGGCTCAGTGGGTTGAGCCTCTGCCTTCAGCTCAGGTCGTGATCTCAGGGTCCTGGGATCGAGCCCCGCGTCAGGCTCTCGGCCTGCTTCCTCCTCTCTCTCTCTCTCTGCCTGCTTCTGCCTACTTGTGATCTCTCTCTGTCAAATAAATAAATAAAATCTTTAAAAAAAAAAAAAACAGGAAAGAGGGGAAACAGTCAAGAGTGATCACAGTGATCACAGTGGGTTGTAGGCTCAGTCTCTGTGGGAACACTCCAAGGATGTAAGGAGTTGCCTTTCAGAGGGTTCCTCCTGAGAACCTTTAGTTTTGTCCTTAGTCAAGGGCTGTTTCTGCATATTCAGCCCCCTGCACTTGCTGTTGCATTAATCAGTACCAGTTCCTTTGGGCTGGTAAACTTAAACAGTGGCATCAGTTACCACTTTTTAATGGCTAATGTCTCTTAAATTTTTGTCTTCATCTTAGACATCCTTTGTGAGCTCCAAAATTATATAAACAACTGTGGAGTGGATAATTCCAACTTTTTGTTCACAGAAATTTTGAGCACATTTTTAGCATGATTGCTTCACTATGACCCTCTGGCCAACTCCATTCTCCTGTTCTTCCAGTCTTAGTTTGTCATCAGCACCCACCCAACTTCTCATGCATTTTCTCTCTGTAGCTATCCACGAAATTAATGACCAGATTTGTTTCTCTCTCTTACAGATTTGGTTTTGTGTGCTTCATTTCCATTGCTTTGCCTTAAGATAGCTAGTATTCCCTTAAGTTGGTTTCTTCTGTTTCTTCACTTTTCTTCTACAGCATTGTTTTTGAAAGACAAATCTGGTCATAAGTATACAGCTGGGCTTACATATGTCTCCTTGTTGATTCCCCATTATCCCAGCAGAGAATCTGAATGGAGTAAATGAGGAAATCTATTTATAATTTTATCTTGAAAAAAATAAAGCACTAAGCTTGATTAGTGTATTAGTTTTCTGTTGTGACAGGACCACAAACCTAGTGGCTTAAAACAACATAAATTCATTATCTTAGAGGTCTGAGGGTCTGAAGTCTCATACAAGACTCTGTGGGCTAAAATCAAGATGTTGGCAGGTCTGCGTTCTTTCCAGAGTCTGTAGAGGAGAATTTGTTTCTTTGCATTTTCATTGTTTCTATAGGCCACCCCCCTATTCCTTGGCTGATGTTCACCTTCCTCCATAGCCAGCAATGTCATATTCCCTGAGTCATCTTTTCTTGTCAGACCAAGCTCTGACCAAAGCTGGGAAATGTTCCCCACTTTTAAGGATGTATGTGATTAGGATGGGCATACCCAGATAATTCAGGATATCCTCACTTCAAAGTACATAAACTTAATCACATCTGTAAAGTCCCTTTTGCCATGGAAAGTATATATTCACAAGTTAGGCCACAAAAATCTTTAGGGCACCATTATTCTATGCATCAAATCAGTATATTATTAGCTGCCATTATATGTATATAATATAAATAAATACAACTTAATTAGGGCATAAGAACTATTTGTACTATTTGTGTGAGTAACCCCAAAGTATAAGACAAAGTTAGGGCCATAATCATCTTTTGTAACATTTTGTCTTAACTCTGGATGGTAAACAGAGGAAGTAGTTCCCAAAGATACTTTCTAGGTCTCTTGTTTCTGAACTCTTCAAACTGATCAGAAATGTACTATTAGGGCACCTGGGTGGTTCAGTCAGTTAAGTGTCTGCCTTTAGCTCAGGTCATGATCCCAGGGTGTTGGGACGGAGTCCCACATCAGGTTCCCTGCTCAGCAGGAAGTTTGCTTCTCCCTCTGCTCCTCCCCCTGCTCATGATCTCTCTCTCTCTCTCTCTCAAATAAATAAATAAAATATTTTTTTTTAAAAAGAAATGTGCTATTACAGGTAGCAACGTTATACAAAGACATGAGCCCCTGGACCCTTCTCAAGGATGCTGTACAGAGAATGTGATGCTGGAGAACTACAGCCACTTGTCCTAGTGTGTGAGCATACCTTACCATGTGACTCTGTCAAGAATGTAATCTATTGGGACGCCTGGGTGGCTCAGTTGGTTGGACGACTGCTTTCGGCTCAGGTCATGATCCCGGAGACCCGGGATCGAGTCCCGCATCGGCCTCCCAGCTCCACGGGGAGTCTGCTTCTCCCTCTGACCTTCTCCTCGCTCATGCTCTCTCACTGCCTCTCTCTCAAATAAATAAATAAAATCTTTAAAAAAAAAAAAAAGAATGTAATCTATTTGTTCTTTTTTAATATTAATCACATTTGTAGAGGTATATTTAACAGAAAATAAAACTCAGCAATTTTTTATATTTCAATTGAGTTTTAAGAAATGGATGCACTTGATTTCTACCACTACAATCATAACATAGAATATTTCCATCACCTCAAAAAGTATCCCTATAGCCCTATGCAGTCATTCCCATCCTTCCACCACCACCACCTAGGGCCCTAGCAGCCATTGTTTGGCTTTCTATCATAATTGTTTTACCTTTTTTATAATTATATATAAATGTAATGATACCATAGGTACTCTGCTCTGGCTTATTTCAGTTGCCAGAATTTTTTTTTTAGAATGCTTTTAGATTTGTGCATGTTGTTTTGTATATCAATAGTTTATTATTTTTATTCCTGAGTCACGTTCATTTGTGTGCATATACCTCAACCTCTTACCCACATAACAACTGATACACATTTGGGTTGTTTCCAATTTGGGGTCATTATGAATAAAACTTATGAATGTTTGAGTACAGATCTTTGTGTGAACATGTCATTTCTTATGTGTAAATACTGAAGTGTTGACTTCCTGGGTTTTATGGTAAGTATATAGGTAATTTTATTAAAAACTGCCAAACATTTTCAAGGGGCTATGCCATTTCCCATGACTATTAACAATGTATGAGAGTTCTCGTTGCTCTGCAATCTTACTAACATTTGGCATTCTAAGTCTTATTATTTTTCACTAATTGTAGGTTAGTAGGTTTTAATTTGCATTTCCCTAATGACTAAATGAGTTTGTACGTGCTTTTTACATCCTATTTCAGAAATCTCTGTTTAATTCAGAGTCACTAAGTGCAGTTTGGGAGGTCCCGAAGACCCCAGCAAATCACTAGAAGGATTCACAGAACTCAGAAAAGCCATATACTTAAAATTATGGTTTATTACAGCAAAAGGATCCGGACTAAAATTACCAAAGGGAAGAGCCGTGAAGAGCTGGTTCTAGGAGGCACAAGGCATAAGCTTCCCGTTGTTCTACCCCAATGGAGTCACACAGACAGTCCTCTTTTTTCACAGCAATAATGTATGGCAGTGCATACAGGGTACTGCGAACTAGGCAAGCTCAACCTAAGCCTTAGTTTCTAAGATTTTTATAGCGGGTCAGTCATATGGGCATATCTGACCATCTGCTTGACTAACCTGTCTCCAGCCCTCCAGAGGTCAAACTGATACCATGTGAACTAATGCCCACCCACAATAAATCTCATAGTTAGCATATTTCTCAGGTAAACAAAATCTGATCAGGCAGGATATCCCAAGAGCCTAGGGCTTACCTCTCCAGGAGCGGGACAAGGGCCAAACACTTATCTGGGCAAGGTGAAGCTTCTCTGCACACTAAGGTTTTCTCCTGGTTTGTTTGGGGTTTTTTGAGAAATTTTACATTTAATATGAGTTTTATAATCTATTGCCAGGTAATTGTATGGTATAAAACTAGAGTTGATGTTCATTTTTCACATTTTACTGTCCAATAATTAATGCACATATTATTCTTTCCCCATTGAACTACCTTGGCACCTTGTCAAAAAATAAATTGACCATAAAATGTGGGTCAGTTTCTGGACTCTATTTTGTTTCATTGATCTATATGTCTATCTTAATGCTAATACCACACTCTTGAGTAAGGTAGCGTAAATAAGTTTTGGAATCAGGAAGGCTTAGCCCTCTGACATTTCAAAAGCAGACCAAAGCACACCTAGTTACAAAGCACCACATTCAGGCCAGGGCCACAACATTGCACACAACAGGCAAAGACAGCCTCTGCAGATGACTGACTTGACAAAAAAATAACCAGGACAAAACAACAGAGTGCACACAGCACACTTTAGAAACACTCCCAGAAGCAACAAGCCCTAGACGATAGGGGATACTATATAGCATCTTATAGGACCTCTTCTTCATAAAGCTACTTACTTCAAGAGGAGGAAGATATAGCTAATTTTCTTAACATGCAGAAATATGCATGGAGACTCAGATAAATGAGAAGACAGAGAAATCTGTCCCAAATGAAAGAATAGGACAAGGCCAGGGCCAGAGATATAACCAAAACAGATATAACTAACATGCCTGATGGGGAATTTAAAGCAATGATCATAAAGATACACAATGGACTTGAGAAAAGAATGGAGAATATCAGTGAGACCATTAACACAGAAACAAGAAAAACATAGCACAGCAGGGACAAAGGAATCAATAAACAAAATGAGAACCATGCTTGATGGCATGAACAGCAGGCTGAAACAAGCAGAAGAATGAATTAATGACCTAGAAGATAAAGTAACAAAAGAAAGAAAACAGAATTATGCAAAACAAAAATAGACTTAAGGAACTCTGTGACTCCATCAAACATAATAATATTTGTCTTATAGGAGTCCCAGAAGAAGAGAGAAAAAAAGAGGGAGAGAATTTATTTTGAGAGATAATAGCTGAAAACTTACCTAATCTGGAAAAAGAAACTAATCTTCAACAAATCAGGAAAAAACATCCAATGGAAAAAAGACAGTCTCTTCAATAAAAAGAGACTATCAATAAATGGTGATAGTCCTGATAGATAATCCTTTTAATGTACTATTTAATAAATTTCAATAAAATCGAACAGCTATATACAGAAGAATGAAACTCGACCATTCACCTACACCATACACAAAGATAAACTCAAAATGGATGAAAGACCTAAATGTGAATCCATCAAAATCCTAGAGGAGAACATAGGCAGTAACCTTTTCAACATTGGCCACACCAACTTCTTTCATGACACGTCTCCAAGGCACGGGAAACAAAAGCAAAAATGAACTCTTGGACATCATTAACATAAAAAGCTTCTGCACAGCAAAGGGGACAGTCAACAAAACTAAAAGGCAACCCACGGAATGGGAGAAGATATTTGCAAATGGCATTATGGATAAATGGCTGGTTCCAAGATCTATAAAGAACTTCTCAAACTCAACACCCAAAAAACCAAATAATCGCATCAAAAAATGGGCAGAAGACATGAACAGACACTTCTCCAAAGAAGACATACAAATGGCTATCAGACACATGAAAAAATGTTCAACATCTTTAGCCATCAGGGAAATTCAAATCAAAACCACACTGAGATACCACCTACTGGGTTTGAATGGCCAAAATTAATAAGACAGGGAACAACAAATGTTGGCAAGGATCTGGAGAAAGGGTAACTCTCTCATACTGATGGTGGGAATCCAAATTGATATAGCCACTTCAGAAACAGTATGGAGGTTCCTCAAAAAATTAAAAATAGAGATACACTATGACCCAGGAATTACACTACTGGGTATTTACCCCAAGGATACAGATGTAGTGAAAAGAAGCAGCACATGCACCACAATGTTCACAACATTGTTATGACATTGTTCATAACAGCAATGTCCATAATAGCCAAACTGTGGAAGGAATCAAGATGCCCTTCAAGGGATGAATGGATAAAGAAGATGTGGTTCATATATACAATGGAATATTACTCAGCAATCAGAAAGGATGAATACCCACCCTTTGCTTAAACATGGATGGAACTAGAGGGTATTATGCTAAGTGAAATAAGTCAAGCAGAGAAAGACAATTATCATACGGTTTCACTCATATGTGGAACATAAGGAATAGCACAGAGGACATTAGGGGAAGGAAGGGAAAACTGAAGAGGGGTGGAATTAGAGGGGGATATGAACCATGAAAGACTATGGACTCCAGGAAACAATCTGAGGGTTTCAGAGGGGAGGGGATTGGGAGAATGGAATAGCCCAGTGATGGCTATTTAGGAGGGCACATGTTACAATGAGCACTGGGTGTTATACACAAATAATGAATCATAGAACACTACATCAAAAACTAATAATGTACTGTATGGTGACTAATATAATATAATAATGATTGAAAAAAAGAACTGTTGGGCTACAGGTCAAACTGTGTATAGTGGGAATTTTGTGGTTTATATATATCTTTTATAAAATGAGAAAGACTAAAAGGAAGACTAAACAAAGTAGAAGTATTGTAATAAAGGTAAAACTAGAAATTAATGAATTTCAAAGGTATAAATGATAAAACTAGGATTTGGTTCTCAGAATCAAGATAATTAAATAAAGTTGTAAAATCTCCTAACTTATACTTTAAAAAAAGGAGACACATAACTGTATAAGAAATAACTCCGCAGACATACCTACCATACAGTGGGCCACAAAGTTTGAGACAAATATAACGAAAGACATGTGAGGTATCCAAACAGAAGTTTTAAAAACTTTGAGACATTAAGTCAAAATGATATAAATTGATACACCATGTTGAGAGACTGGACAACTGTTTTTTATTTTTTTAATTTTTTAAAAGATGTTATTTATTCATTTAAGAGAAAGAGAGACAGAGCACAAGCAGGGGACGAGGCAGAAGAGGGAGAAGCAGACTCCCTCCTGAATTAGGAGCCCAATGCGGGGCTCGATCCAAGGACCTGGAGATCATGACCTGAGCCGAAGATAGACATTCAGCCATCTGAGCTACCCAAATGCTCTTAGAAAACTGTATTTTAAAACACACTTCTCAGTTCATTCATATGTTCAATATAATATCAAACAAAATCCCATGAGTTCTTTTAAAACTTCAAAAACTGATTCTAAAGTTAATATGAAAATGCAAAGTCACAATAATTAATAAACGTATTTTAAGAAGCCAAGGAAGAAGGACTTTCTCTATCAAGTACGACATATTGTAAAGCTGTTGTACCCACTACAAAATGTTACTAGTGTACTAGTGTAGGTGTTAGAAGGTGGAGAAGGGTCAGTAAAGTATCCTACAGACTGAGATGGCACTTTAAGACCATGAAAAATGAAGCAAGGCTCTCCATACCATTTACACTGAGTTTTATTTAGGGTAACTCACTGACAGGGGATAAGTCGGAAGAATGACCCAGGCAGCAAGAGGCAAGTTCTCTCCCTTTCCCAAGTCTGTCTGTACCTTAATCCCCAGTTTTTATGGAATGAGGAGAGGTCACAGGACAGTTCTCTAAGTGGTGCCACCTATGCACCAGAAGATTTCTACTAGTTATCTGAAGTGGGGCCTTCCATGCACCAGTCATTTCTGTTATTTACCCAAAGTGGAGCTTTCTGTGTGCCACTTTAAGAAAGACCAGCATAAACCTTCCTCCATTCTGGTCAGGGCATACATTAACCTCCAAGGGCCCTGGAATCTCCAAACCTGAATGGAGATCATTGTGTGGACATGAACAAGATGGAAGGCCAAAAATGGACCCAGTGCTGTCAGAACTCCTACACTCCACTCCCAACATCTTCATGGCCCATACAATCTTTACATGCCATTCTTCTGTGATGACTCTAGAGCCAGATATCAGAAAGTGACTTGCATCCCTATGCCACAGCAGCAACATTCATATACCTATGAGACCAAAGGAAAAACAGAACTATGGTTTCCCAGTGACCAAATCAAAAGGTCATTTCCCCAGACCCAACAGTCAGGGTGATTGTGAATTTTAATGTAACTCGTGGCCCATGACAGGAAGACATTTCACACAATAGATATGGCAAATCTTCATTTAGTAACCAAGTAGCACTCTGGACCCCTTAAGCCAGTGCCCTTGGCTTAGGCATTTTTCCCTGGGAGATGATACCCTATATTTTGCTCCTTAATATTATCAGAGATGTGTCTATAATGTAGAGTCACCTCAATTGGCACACATAGTAACTATCAGCTCTCCCTCAGTACCCAGCATCAGGGGTCAGAAGCAGATATTTGCCTGTGTGTTGGGCCCTGACCAATACAGAATGAGGGGTTAATAACAATACTAGATTTGAGCCCTTGGCTCCAGGGCATTAGGACAAAAAGCCATGGGGAGTTAGAGGGGAGGAAGGTAAAGGGGTGTCTCAGCAGGTGGGAGGTCTTGTAGCAAACACAAAATGAGTCCCTCCTCCGGCCTGGAAGGCCTCAGACCTCCTGATGATACCTGCTCCCCTAACACCCAAGCTGTGGGGGTGTCACTGCTTAGGCATTCATATGCTGATGTCTCTCCTGCTGTGGTCTCTGTTAGTCTTCCAGATGGTCCCACAAGGGAGCTTTCTGGTGACAGTCTTTCATGTGGTTTTTATTAGTCCGTTCACCCTCTAAGTTAGGCCTGCAGCAGTGGGATTGGATGACAGGGGGAAAGTCCATAATATATCCAGGGCCTCTGCCCATTCTTGGACCTCATGGCTGGTAAAATGTGTTCCTTGATCACTGTCTATCTGAGTCCACATTCCCTACATGTTCTGTAGTTTTGTTACTCCCTTATACTTGCTTGTACAAGTGCTATAGAAAGTGAGGCATACTTGTGGCCTTTCGATGCCAGCAAAGAGCCTATGTAGTCCATTGCCCTTGAGATATAGGGCACGTAGTCTGTCCAATATGCCTCAAGGTATGGTGCAAAAGTCATCACCTGAGGTGGCACTGGGGGCACTCCTAGTCAGCAGCTTGTAGAATGGAATATTTTAAAGGCAAATGTAATCTCTCTACTATTTCCCAAGTGGTTTTGGAACCTCAGTGTCCCAGTTTATCATGCACCCATTCTGCTACATTGGATGGGATCAGCAATGCAGGGGAGGGGGGAGGTGGGGGAGGTTAAATGTTGACTTGTGTACGCCAAAACTATAAACATTTTAGAAGATAATTTCATATATATAAACTTTATTACTCTGGAGGGAAATATTTGAGACTAAAAAACACTAACCATACAGGAAAGGATTGATAAACTTGACTAGATTAAAGTTCAGAATTATAGACATCATAGAAAGAGAAAGATTAGGCACAGAGTAGCAGAATCTATTTTAGTACATGAATATAAAATAGGACTAGTATTAGATTATATTTAAAAAGACTTCTGCAAATCTGTGAGGAAGAAGAAAAGCAACCCAGCAGAAAAAAAATGGGCAAATGGCTTCAATCCATCAGAATCCTAGAGGAGAACATAGGCAGTAACCTCTTTGATATCAGCCACAGCAACTTCTTTCAAGATATGTCTCCAAAGGCAAAGGAAGCAAAAGCAAAAATGAACTTTTGGGACTTCATCAAGATCAAAAGCTTCTGCACAGCAAAGGAAACAGTCAACAAAACAAAGAGGCAACCCACGGAATGGGAGAAGATATTTGCAAATGACAGTACAGTCAAAAGGTTGATATCCAGGATCTATAAAGAACTTCTCAAACTCAACACACGCAAAACAGATAATCATATCAAAAAATGGGCAGAAGATATGAACAGACACTTCTCCAATGAAGACATACAAATGGCTATCAGAC